>JAVSBU010216816.1:0-19280 GCA_033118015.1 Loricariichthys derbyi
TTTCGGTTATCCAGTAAGCATTTCATAAAGGCCGGTTGCCTTTCAGAAGGACAGGCAGGCTCCCGTCTTTCCAGGTCATCTATACAGTCATTACGTAATGTTGGTTCTGGTAAAAACTCCTGGAATGATTCAACACGTTGAATGTTTTTGTACGACTGGGATTTTTTTCCCGGTTTAGGCCACGCCCACCACTGGTTAATTCGTAAGCATCCAGGTTTTACAGGAACAATCCAGGTGTAACATGATGTGGATGCAGATGAGTGCAGACAGACAAATAAACGTTTAATTGAATAAACGATGAACTGGACAGACAACCGAAATGCAGAATGCAAACGTAACAAAAACTACACAAAACACACAGGGCCAGGCTGAAATCGTGGTTGAACAAGAAAACGTTAAGAACCGGTAACAACAACAATCAAGAGAGGCAGAAAGGCAAGGTCGGGAGAAGAAATCAGAAGGTCAAATACCGTATGACAATCAGGATAATAAACGCTCAGTAAGGCTCTATGGAATGAGGCAATACTTCGCAAAGAGAGATGGGAGATCAGATCTATAAATAGCAAACGAGCCTCAATACTCAGGTGAGGCTTGTTGAGTAATCAGGCCGATCTCCCGTGTGCTGTCGACGCCTCCCGGTGGTGGATGCTGGGAACTGCAGTTCCCAGAAGCGAGCTTAGAGCATTGTGTGACAGTACTCCCCCCAAGGAGTCTGTGACGGTAGAGGAATTGATGAAAGTCACCGCCCACCGCAGGACCATTCCTGGACGAGCCCTCTGGGTGACAACTCATCCAAAGGGCCTGGAGTCACAGGCTTTAGGAGGGAAACATGAAAGGCGTTAGACACCCGATACTCTGGTGGCAACTTCAGTTTATACGTGAGGTTGTTAATTTTCTTTGTAATAACAAAAGGACCCATATACTTAACTCCCAGCTTGCTCTGACCCTCCTTAAGCCTGAAGTCCCAAGGGGAGAGCCAGACTCTGTCGCCACATTGGTAAGCGGGGTTGTCGGCCCTATGATGGTCCGCCTGCGTCTTCTGCCTCTCCACTGCCCTCTTAATGTGCCTATAAGTTTGCTCCCAGACCTGCTCCCTCCTCTGCATCCAATTATCCACCACCGGGATGTTGGTGACCACCACCATCCATGGTGCGAGAGGAGGTTGGTAGCCAAGGATACACTGGAATGGGGTGATACCTGTGAAGCGTTGTCCGCCCAAACCAGGTATTTAGACCAATCCTTGTGATTATTACTAGCAAAAATTCTCAAAAAATTTACCAACCTCCTGGTTGGCCCTCTCGCACTGGCCGTTGGATTGGGGGTGGTAACCTGGCGTCAAACTAATCATGACCATGACTAAATAACAAAAACTACACAAAACACACAGGGCTAGGCTGAAATCATGGTCGAACAACCGAACGTAAAGAACTGGCAACAACAACAATCAAGAGAGGCAGAAAGGAAGGTCGGAAGAAGCAATCCGAAGGTCATATACCGTAAGACAACCAGGATAACAAATGCTCAGTAAGGCTCTATGGAATGAGGCGATACTTTGCAAAGAGAGACGGGAAATTGGACCTATAAATAGCAAATGAGCCTCAATACTCAAGGTGAGGCTCGTTGAGTAATCAGGCTGATCACCCATGTGCTGTCGCCGCCTCCCGGCGGTGGATGCTGGGAACTGCGGTTTCCAGAAGCAAGCTTAGAACGTTGTGTGACACCAGGATACAATCCCGGTTAACTCAGCCACAACCGTGTATGTGTGAACGTAGCATTAGTACTAACTAATTTAAACAAATGTTGAAATGGCATTCAACATTTAATCTCCCTGTGCTTGTATGATTTACACAAATGACAATGTAACGTTGACTTACCGTATTTTCTGGACTATAAAGCGCACAGGATTATAAAGTGCAATATCAATGAATGGATCTACTTCAATGCATAAGGCGCACCGGATTATAAGGCACATTCAGTGAAACTAAACAGTCAGATAAGTCAAACTTTATTCAACCCATTCATATTAACTCTAAACATTGTTCAGTTGTAAGATAAAATACAAAACAATATACTAATTTTTTTAGTTCATTCCTCTTCCATAAATCCATCAAATTCTTCATCCACAGTGTCTGAGGTAAACAGTTCAGCATGATTTCTCTCATCATTATCCAAGTCTCATTGCTGTTACTTACCTGTTTAATGATAATTCTGACCTTCATGAAAGCACAGATGATACTTGTGACTGATTCCTTAGCCCAGGCATCCACGATCCATTGGCAGATAGTAGCATAACTCGCCTGGCATTGTTTTGCTGTCTTGGTGAATGTGTGCTCTCCTTCTGTCATCCAGTGCTCCCACGCAGGTTGCAATTTAACTTTATTGAATGATTTGTTGATATCTAACAGTTGGGGTTATTTGGTTAATCCACCTGGAATGATGGCAAGCTCCAAATTAGTTTGCTTCACTTGGGTTTTGACAGTATCGGTGAGATGGAGTCGCAGATCAATAGAGACAGAGATTTGTGGAAAAAGCCATCCAGTCTCCTGATGTAAACTTCCCTCAGCCACTCACTCATCTTCTCCTTATCCATCCAGCCATTTGGGTTAGCTTTGATGATGGCACTGGCTGGAAACTTTTCTTTTGACAAAGTCTTCCTCTTGAAAATGACCACGGGTGATAGTTTCTGGCCATTAGCCTGGCAACCAAGAACTACAGTGACTTCTGTTACTAAAATGGCTTCTTGTTCCCTGTGTTGCATATAGATACCATACTGGTCCCTGTTTTCTCGACGATATGGTTCATGGGGATGTCAAAGGTGACGCGGACCTTGTCCATGTTGGTGATGTGTTCTGGCCGGATCTTCTTTTCAGTGATCTTGTTCTTGCAGTAAGTGTAGCCAGCTTTTCTTCATAATCCTTTGGTGGCTGCTGTGAGATGCTAGTTCTTGTGCAGATAGAGAGATTACATCTTTTCATAAAACAGAAGCACCAAAAAGGACCTCCTTGAAAGTCAGCGAGCTTCATGTGCTTCCGCTGTTGCCTTGAGTCGAAAAGAGACCATAGAGATGCTTCTCCCTGTTGTTCTCTGTTCAATAACCCACTGTACAAGTTTGCCCTGTGGCCATCGCACTTTGTTCCCTTTGTAGTTCTGTTTGGTCTTCTTTACTTGGCGCAGGTCATCATCTTGCTTCCTCCACTTCTGCATCATTGATTCATTCATTGATTCATATATTCCTGTGTTCTATTGCATACCTGATAGCCTTGAGTTTGAAATCTGCTTTGTAAGCATGTCTCTTAACAGGTGTCATTTTGGGGTCTTAACAGTTGAAGTACATTATGTATTACTCCACGAGGCCCCTGACTATGGTGGCCATAATGCTTCAAAAAATCCATCGAGCACTTTGGCTTTGTTGCTTACGAACGCTAGTCTAAAACATTTTGACAGATTTTTGAGCACCTCGTACCACATAAAATCGGTCAGTAAGCATAATCAGAATTCATACATAAGGTGCACCGGATTATAAGGCGAAGTTTATATTTTTGATCAAATTGAAGGATTTTAAGTGTGCCTTATGGTGCTAAATATGGTAATACAACCCCAATTCCGATGAAGTTGGGAGGTTGTGTAAAACATAAATAAAAACTATCACGATATGGGGGGCGAGGTGTAAAAGGAGGACCCATACGCAGACAAATTCATGAATAAGGGTAGACTTTATATAACGTAAATAAGGAAACTAAAAGGAACGGAAGCTGTAACAAAGAAAACAAAGAAAAGCCTAAAACAAAAAAAAGCCTAAAAAGAACCCACAAAATGGCAAAACCCCTAAAGGCCAACGGGGCTAGGGCACGTGGTGATGACTTAGGAGACATCCAAGATGAAGTGGAGCCGGTTTTACAGCGGACCGGTCTGGCCAACCATACTTATATGGAAACCATTTTTACGGCCGGATGTCCCAAACTGGCCAACCACTGGAAAGAAGGGGAGATTCAAGCGAGGTCTGGCAGGATGCAGTGCAGGGACAGGCCCTAGACAATAACCCACCTATAGCAACAGCTACACTGCGGTATCCCCGTGTGGACCCTTTAGGTCCGGCGTTGCCTGGACGACCTCACGGGGACCACAGGGGGTGACGAGGGGATCCCAGGCGGTGCAGAGATACAGCTAACTGCCCGTACAATATATGCTAACCCCTGTCATTACCTCTGGTCTCCTGACCGTACTCCACTCTCCCTCACTTTCTCTGGCTCCAAGAGCAAGACTGGTGCATGCACCCGCAAGCGCAACCCATGATTACACGCATAAGTGCGGATATATGCACCAGCCTCAGGACCTGCCTAGCGTGTAGAGGTAGAAACCACATGTCAACTAAAACCCCGTCTAAAAATGTTAACAGATGTTAAACATGCGGCTTACCGTAGACGATGGCCTGATGAAGAATGATCCGTGCAGCTCACATTTAAAACGCTGATCACAGCTAAATCCACTTTGCAAGGCTGAAGGTAATGGCATCTGCAGTACCGATTGTGCACGTGCAGAGGCCAAACCTTGCTGGATTCAGCCGTGATCTCAGGCTCAGGCCAGACTGCCGGTGGTAAAGAAACACGCCTGGCGTGACACCTGACAAAAAGAGAATACGATGATTTACAAATCATTTTCAACCCAAATTCAATTGAATACACTATAAGGACAAGATATTTAATGCTATACTTTATTGTTTTTTTATTTCTTTATTTATTATTTATTTATTTATTTATTTATTTATTTTATTAATTTTTTTATTTTTTTATTTTTTATTTTTTGCAAATATTCACTCATTTCAAATTTGATGCCTGCAACACGTTCCAAAATTTGGGACGGTGGCAACTTAGGGCTTGTAATAAGGTTAAAAAACTATATAATGATATGATTTCAAAGAGGTGATGTCAACAGGTGATTATGTTCATGATTTGGTACAAAAGTAGCATCCAAGAAAGGCTGAGACTGAGAAGAGCAGGAGATTGCAATGGTAAAGGAAATGTGTGAGAAAATTATTGACATGTTTAAAAAAAATGTTCCTCAAACAAGGTTTGAAGGAATTTATATATTTCAATCATAACTTTTGCTGATTTGGTTTGTTTTGCATTGTCTTGTTGAAAAAGGCACGGATATCTCTGGAAAGATCTCATCTTGAATGCATATGTTGCTCTAAAATCTCAACGTGCTATTCTTCATTAATGCTCCCATCATATAAGTGTAAATGACCTTTGCCAAAGGCACTGACAAAACCTGTTTTCTGTTTTATTTATGTTTTACACAGTGTCCCAACTTAATTGGAATTGGGGTTGTTGTGACATAGCAGCAGTAGGCGCAGACGAATGCAGATGCAAAACAAACATTTATTAGACAGACCGACATACTAATAAACAAAACTCTGACACACAGACACAAAACAAACCTACAAGGGCTAAGTAGAATCGAAGTCGACAGGCAGAGATCAGACCCGGCAATGTAATCCAAACCAAGGGGCAAGGCAGTAATCAAAGTCAAGAACGGAATAAAGGTAATACCAGAAGGACACTTAATGTAAAGAATGCTCGGCAAATGGCAGCAAAAGGTGCAAATACTTCGCGAAGAAGCACAAAAGAGAACGGGTTTAAATAACCTGCTCCATCAGTATTCAGGTGAGGCTGATTCTCTAATTGGGTCAGCCTCGCCTGTGTTGATGACGTGTCCTGGCGGAGCATCCTGGGATACATAGTCTTTAGAGGCGAGATCGGCAGGCTTGGAGCATAACCCCCCCCCCCCAAAGAGTCCGGGATAGGCGAGGTACGAGGTCACCTGTGACGATCACCACCAAGCCTGATAGAGGTACCAAGCCTGCCTGAGTCCTGGCTCTCCAGGTGCAGGCTGAAGGAGTCTCCTCTCGGGTCCCTCCTGCGAGCAGGTCTCTTCGAGGACTGGGTAGGCCTACTGGACTCCCATTACGGTTGGCCTCTAGGGCGCGGTGCAAGTTTGTTTGGGTACCGGCCGTGGAAGTCGGCGATGAGACCAGGATCCAAAACATCTCTGGCTGGAACCCAGCACTGCCCCTTTGGGCCATATCCCTCCCAATCAAGCAGGTACTGGATGCCCCCCTCTCACTTTCTAGAGTCCAGCACCTGGTGCATAGCATAGATCAAGGTACTCTCCAAGTGGAGCAGGCAAGGTGTCATAGCCAGGGGTGAGGCCTCGTCTAAAGGACCAGAAATTACAGGTTTGAGAAGGGAGACATGAAAAGCGTTGGATATTCGGTATTGCAAAGGCAGTTCTAGTTTATAGGTTACCTCATTTACATTCTTGAGAATTTTGAATTGGCCTATAAACTTGGCACTTAACTTGCACTTCCCCTCCTTTATTTTTAAGTCTTTAGCAGATAACCAGACCCTGTCTCCCAGCTGGTACAAGGGGTTCTCTGCCGTGCAACGATCAGCCTGTCTTCACTGTCTCTCAATGGCCTTCTGAATACTACAGTGTGTCTCTTGCCATACCTGTTCGCTTCTGCGCATCTAGTTGTCCACCGCCAGGATATCAGTTACCACCCGAGTCCATGGTGTGAGAGGAGGTTGATAATCTAGGGTACACTGAAAAGGAGTGATCCCTGTGGAAGAACTGCATGTGGAGTTCTGGGCTATCTTGGCCTAAATGAGGTTTTCAGCCCAATCTTTCTGGTTGTTAGAACAAAATATTCTTAGAAATTTGCTCACCTCCTAGTTGGCCCTCTCGCACTGGCCGTTGGATTGAGGGTGGTAACCAGATGTCAGGCTCACCATAACCCCGAGATGCTTGCAGAAAACAGACCAAACCCTGGACGTAAACTGAGGACCCCTATCAGATACGATGTCCTCAGGGATACCGAAGTTGCAAAATACGTGGTAAAATAACACCTTGGCTGTCTCCCAAGCAGTGGGTACACCTGAAAAAGGGACAAATTTCACTGATTTGGAAAAACGGTCCACAAACATGATAATGGTGGTTATACCTTCCGATATGGGTAGGTCCGTAACAAAGTCACTAGTGATGCGTGACCATGGTCGTGACGGCACCGGTAAGGGGTGCAGCTTACCTGCCGGCAGAGTCTTGGGGGTTTTGCTCTGGGCACAGACAGCAGGATGCGACGAACGCATGGATGTCACGGTGCATAGTCTCCCTCCAGTACCTTTGTCCCACAAGTTGTTGGGTATGCGTCTTGCCCGGATGTCCCGTGGCCACAGAGGAATGTGCCCAAGTGATGAGGGATGTGCGATGGGGTTCATGGATGTAGATTTTGTCCAGGGGTCACTGCTTGGGCATGGGGCATTCCCGCAGGGACCTAGTTATTTCCTTGTCCAAGTCCCACTGGATGCTGTTTATGTGGATGGAGGCAGGTAGAATCCTCTCGGGCATGTCAGAACTTGTGTGACCCTCCTCCTTGGAATAGTATCTTGACTAGGAGTCTGCCTTTACGTTCTTGGAACCAGGCTGGAAAGAAAGGCTGAAGTTGAACCTGGCGAAAAACATGGACCACCTGGCTTGTTGTGGGTTGAGTCATTAGGTGCTCCTCAGATACTCCAGGTTTTTGTGGTCCGTGTATACCATGAATGGGTGTTTGGCTCCCACCAGCCAGTGACACCATTCCTCCAGGGCTAACTTAATGGCCAGTAGCTCCCTGTCCCTGATACCATAGTTCCTCTCGGCCAGAGAAGGTTTGTGTGAGAAGAACATAATGGGGTATAGCTTCTTGGGATTCCCCTGACATTGAGACAATATGGCTCCCACTCCGATCTTGGACGCATCCACCTCAACGGTGAAAGGACACTCAGTGTCCGGATGGTGAAAGATGGGAGCCGAGGAAAATGCCCTCTTCAGAGCCTCAAATGCCCTCTCCACCTGTGGTGACCATCTCAGCTTGCGGGAGTTTCCCTGTAATAGAGCAGGGGAGATGCAACCACACTGTAGTTGCATATAAATCGCCGGTAAAAATTAGCAAACCCCAGAAACCTCTGAGGCCTCTTACCGTACCCGGAACTGGCCAATTCATCATGGCCTCTACCTTGTGGTCATCCATAATGATGTCTCCAGCACTGATGAAGTACCCGATGAAGGAAACCGACTGCAGATGGAAGTCACATTTCTCCCCCTTGACGAAGAGGTCATTATTTAGGAGTCTCTTGAGGACAGCCTGGACATGTTGTCTGTGAGACTCTAGATCAGGGGAATAAACCAAAATGTCATCAATATAAGCAATGACAAACCTTCCAAGTGTATCTCTAAGTACGTCGTTAATATGTGTTTGAAATACTGATGGTGCGACTGACAGCCCAAATGGCATGACCCTGTACTCATAGTGGCTCTTGTTGGTCACAAAAGCAGTTTTCCACTTTTCCCCCTCCTTATGTGTACCAAGTTGTAGGCATTTTGCAGGTCCAGCATAGGTGCTCTAAAGCAGCCAGGACCAGGAGTAAGGGGTACGGGTACCTCTTAGTGATCTCATTAATGCCTATACAGGTTCGAAGATTCCCATCCTCCTTCTTAACAAAAAAGAAGCCTGATGCTACTGGGGATGTGGACGGTCTAACGAAGTCCTGTTTGAGGGCCTCGTCCACATACTCGGACATCGCCACCTCCTCCTGTAGGGTTAAAGGGTAGACGCGCACCTTAGGGAGGGTAGCGCCCTCGATGAGCTCTATAGCACAGTCGTAGGGCCTATGAGGAGGTAGCTTGGTAGCTTGGGTCTTGATTAATACCTCCCTAAGATCCTGATAATTGGGGGGAATCACTACCTCCCTGGCCTCCTCTGAGGTCTCGACCGACGTGGCGTTCACCTGGAGGATGGGTGGCTGAATACAATTCCTGTAGCACGTGTCAGACCACGCGATGATCTCCTGAACGGGTATAAATAACCCGTTCCATCAGTATTCAGGTGAGGCTGATTCTCTAATTGGGTCAGCCTCGCCTGTGTTGATGACATGTCCCGACGGTGCATCCTGGGATACGTAGTCTCTAGAGGTGAGATCGGCAGGCTTGGAGCATCGCATGACAGTTGTAAATACCAGTAAATAGTAAACAGTTTTACCATGAATATACATGAATATATATGTGTATCTTATATAAATAAAACACATTAATATACTTAATCAGGTAAAATTGTTTATCTCAGAAAAATACAATGATTACCAATTCACCATGATAAAAATGGTTCAAAAGCATGATTTTGTCTAAATAATTCCAATTTTATGAATACGTTATTGATATTATTACATTTATTGTCATTGTACAACAAGATTCAGTATGTTCTTTTCTACGTAACCTCCTGAGACCCGGCCCATTCATTTATGTCCTTATGATGGACATTCTGTTCACCTGTAAACAGAAATTGTCAGACACTCTTCCCCCCTTGGTTCTCAGGAGGATAAAGTAAATAAGAAATCTCAAAAATAAAAATTGTATTTGTAATTGTATATTCTATGTAGTCTAGTGGTGAAAATATGCAAGGTGTTTTACTTTCATACATGCATATTGGCACACATGATTTATGTATGCATGTGCAAATGTAAAAATGAGGTAGTAAAAAGCGACACAGGCAGGAGCTTGGCTGGAACATTGCAATCCATGGATGACAGTATCTGTGACTAAAAAGTTTCAATATAAAATGTCATGTGTGTTCAAGGGCAAGTAATAGGCAGTTGCAATGCCATCAACCATGTAACAGCTTCAGATGCTGTTAAAATGGATGTTGTTAATATATATTAGGCATTGCACTGGTTGAGACAATAATGGGCAGATATGAATCATTTGGTTGAAATGCATCGAGAATGCACTAGAGATTGTGCTATGGCATGGTCAGAGTGCCGTGTTATTTTGCATAGTTTAACTGATTAGGATTTTAATAAAATTGTATGATTATTTGTTGAAACAAAGATTTGTTTGAGAATCATACTCATTCTTTCAAATGAGTGTTTCAAATTAAATTCAAATGGCCATATATACAGTCAACACATTCGGGCAAAACAACCAATTGGCAAATATAAATGAAAGATTTAACTGAATGGATTAAAATGATCTAAGTCACTAAAAAACTAAAAACTTCTCTACCCTAATGTTGAAGCTCTGAAGTGTTCTAGGACTGTTCTGCTCCAGCCCAGTTACAGTGAATGGTTTGGGGCTTGAAAGTGTGTCAAACCTCTGTTTGACCACAGGACAGAGAAAAGCAATGAACACTTAGAAGCCACTGTCCGTGCAATTCAACCAAACACTTTTTGACTTGATTTGTACCTGCTTATTTCTTTTAGGTATAAATGGCATGCATTATATTTTTTCTCATATATCAGACAAAGCAGTAGACTTAAGTGTAGAGTTATAAAAATTCAGGTATTTACAAAGACATTTGTAGCTTCATATCTGATGTCTGTTTTTATGGGTTGTTTTTCTTTTTGGCTTGGGCTGTTGTTAAAGATTTCGGAAAGATTTTCAGAAATGCTTTCAAGTAATAATATAGCTCTTTCTTGACAGGAGCACATAATGTTTTTGCATGGAGAAGGACACATCTAAAACCCACCACTCCTATATGACTTCTGTTTTTTAAAACACAATGTTTAGACGACAATAGCCTAGAGCTCATCAAGCCTGTACTATTGGTGAATAATTATCCTGTTTAATAAAAGTGTAACCCAGGTGATAAATCCTGTGCTATTTGCCTATCTCTCACTCTCTCTTTTTGGTACCTCAGCCTGTATGTCGCTAAGTCCTTTCAATCTCGCGCTATTTTGTGCGTCATAGGGTCATGTGACGCTGAGCGGTTAATTGCAGCTGGTTATTATGCCGGTAGTGTTAGGCACGTTGTTGGTGCTGTTGGTGGTCGGATGAGAGTTGTGCTGCAGGAGCCTTCTTCTGCATCCTGTTTTGTATGAGAAGGGTTTGAGAATAAGGCGTAGTCCATGGAATTGGCTAGGTTTCTGAGGATGGTGAGCTAGCCCATTGAGCCTACCTGTAAGAGTCACTGAAGAGCCGCATCTCTCCTGCCGGGCCGGTAGGGGGTTTCACAGCAGCCCAAGCTTTCCCAACGCACCCACGTCACCCATTGCATTTGTCACACACATACACAATCCACAAACTCTCTTGTGTACTTACCTGCCTCAGGAAACTAGTCAATTCAGATGGGGCTATGGACTTTGTGTGTTATTGGGTCGATGTTTAATGAGTTGCCTTTTTGCACATTTGGATCTGTACGATACTGCTGGACTCTCAATTGCACTTTACAACTTGTATGGGCTCAGGTTCATATTTTGCACAATTTGGTTGTTGTGTATTGAATGTTAAGCGCTTATGAATTACTGATTAATGAAAATGTGATTTGTACATGAATATCTTCGAATGGCCATTCACTGAACTGTCTATCTATTATGTTTTGTATGTTATTTAATATTTTTTCCCCCTATAATACATGGTACCAACTAAAATCAATTTCAGTCTCCTGTCCTTCCCTCTCAGAATGAACTCTATCCTTCTGATCACTAACAGTCACACAACACTCTGAAGGGAACTGCAATTCCCTTCATACACTGCCGGGAGACATCAGCGTAGCACGGGAGGGCCGGGTGAATTGCAGATCACCTTCACCTGAGTGCTGATTAGCATTCCCTATTTAAGCTCGGTTCTTCCATGCTACATTGCGAAGTATTGCCATAGTTTTCTGTGTGCCTTACCGAGCGTTTATTATACTGATTGCTTTACTGGATTACCGACCTTTGCCTGCCTTTTTTGACTTCGTGTTTTGCCTCTAAATTGCTATATCTGCTGGTGTTTACTATTGCTTGTTCGACTTTGAGATTGCCTGGCCCTGCATGTGTTGTGTAGTTTTGTTTGGTTTGCGTTTGTTCTCGGGTTATTGTCTCTACATTGTTTGTTTAAATAAACCTTTAGTTTCACCTTCCGCATTTGTCTGTGCCACCACCATGTCACAGAATACTTTGCCGCTTCAACAGCAGATGGCGGAAGCTTGCACCTATCAACAGGTTGTGGAGGCGCAAAGGCACACTCTGGGTGAGCATCATATCGCCATTGCTCATGTTACCCAGAATGTGCAGCAGCTTGAGCAGCGCCAAGCACAGCAATGGCAGGAGATCGCTCAGCTTTCTAAATCTCTCCAGCAGCTAAGCGTCCGGGGTGAGGAAACGTTCAGTGTGAGTAAACCACAGTATTATGATGGTCAGCCCGACGCGTCCGCCAGTTTTTTGCTCCAGTGCAAGTTATATTTTGATTGTTCGACCCCAGGCTATGATAAGGCTAAAATTGATTTTTTTGATTTCTCGTCTCACCTGCTCCGCTTTACAATGGGCTACTGCCGCTTGGAAGACGGTCCAAGAGCTATCATATCTTGACTTCAAACTAAAGACCATCTTTGACCACGCAAGTGAAGGCAGAAGCGCTGGAGAAAGACAGACGTTCCTACGACAGGTAGGACAGTCGGTGGCTGAGTATGCTTTACAGTTCCGCACCTTGGTTGCAGGTAGCAGATGGAACGATCCAGCTTTATTGGTAGCATTCCGTAATGGACTCAATGCTGAGATACTGTGGGAGTTGGCCTGCCGAGATGACAAGTTCTCCCTAGACGAGCTCATCAACGTGGCCATCCAGCTCGATCATCTACGTCGCCGGAGAGATCCCAACCAAGCAGAGGCTACCAGCAGGGAGGTTTCTTGTCCAGAACAAGAGGCACCACCGGAGAAAATGCAGTGTGACTCAACCAGGCTCCAACCCAGGAACCCCCAGGCAGCGGTTCGAGAGGCCCAGTGTTTGTTCTGCGGTGCGCTGGGCCACTTTATGATTGATTGCCAGGCTCATCTGAGCCAGAGTCGGGCTCCAACTCCTGGAAAGCGCGTGAAGTTATCCTCCCGTATTAATGTGGTGAGTCTGCCCACACGGGAGTTGGTTAAAAGGTCGTTTGTGTTGCCGGTAAGAATATGATGTGCGTCTCTATGCTCTGTCTTCTCAGCACTCCTCGACTCCGGAGCAGAGGGGAACTTCATCTCCCAAGAGGTCGTCTAACAGCTCCGCATCTCCACAAAGACACTAGCTCAGAGGATGGAGGTGGCGGCGGTCGATGGCTCTCCACTTGCCAGAGAGGGAGTCACTCAGATCACGACACCATTTTGTCTAGAGGTCAGCGCATGTGATATAGAGAGCATTCAGTTCTTCGTCCTCAACAGCTCTGAGTTTGCCATCATCCTGGGGCTGCCTTGGCTTCAGCTACATAACCCCAACATCTCCTGGAAGGACCAGAAGATCCTCAGCTTGTTAAGTTCATGCCTCGCCACTTGTATTTGACGTCCAAGCCTCCGCCTCAGCATCACATCTGCCAACGTCACCATGGACACCACGGAGACGACCATTCCCGCCGAGTACCAGGATCTTCGGGAGGTATTTAGCAAGGCTCGTGCCACCTCTCTACCGCCTCATTGGCCATATGACTGCTCCATCGAGTTCCTGGAGGGAGCAGTCCTTCCCAAGGCATGGGTCTATCCCCTATCTCAGCAGGAGGAGAGGGCCATGTCCGAATATGTGGGCGAAGCCCTGAAGCAGGGCTTCATTTGACCTTCCAGGTCCCCGGTAGCAGCAGGCTTCGTTTTTGTTAAAAAGAAGGATGGCACTCTCTGTCCATGCATCGACTACCAGGGTATCAATAATATTTCCCGCAAATACCCGTATCCATTACCTCTGATACCGGCGGCACTCGAACAGCTGAGAAGGGCACGATTCTTCACCAAGCTCGACTTTCGTAGTGCATACAATCTGATCCGCATCAAGAAGGGAGACAAATGGAAGACTGCTTTCATCACCAATCGAGGCCACTACGAATACCTGGTAATGCCCTTTGGGTTATCTGTAGCAACCTCAGTATTCCAGTCATTTATAAATGACGTCCTCAGGGATATGCTGGACAAGTTTGTCATTGCCTATATTGATGACATTTTGATTTACTCCACAGACTTCCAGAGCCATCTGCAGCAAGTGCGAGCAGTACTCAAGAGACTACTAAGGAACAACTTGTTTGTTAAAGCTGACAAATTCCTTTCTAGGATATCACATCAGCTCTGGAGGTATACTTATGGAGAGACAGAAGGTAGAGGCAGTGACCCAGTGGCCCACTCCTGAGTCAGTCAAGGACCTACAAAGGTTCCTGGGGTTTGCAAACTTTCACCAGCGTTTCATTCGAAACTATAGCCTGGTGGCAGCTCCATTAACAGCCCTCCTACAAAGTAACCCTCGAAAATTAAAATGGAACTCACAAACGGATAGTGCTTTCCAGGCACTCAAGAGGGCATTCACCTCGGCTCCCGTCCTCCACCATCCCGATCCGGAGTGTCCATTTGTCGTAGAGGTCGACGCATCTGAGATTTGAGTGGGTGCTATCCTTTCTCAACGCCAAGGTAAGCCTGAGAAGCTCTTCCCCATTGCTTTCTTCTCGCGCAAGTTATCCCCAGCTGAATGCAATTACAGCATAGGAGATTGAGAGCCCCTAGCTGTCAAGCTGGCTTTAGAGGAGTGGCACCACTGGCTCGAGTGTGCCAGATTCCCATTTTCTGTACTTCCAGACCACAAGAATCTGGAGTACCTCAAGAGTGCCAAAAGACTTAACTCTCGTCAGGTCCGGTGGTCACTATTCTTTGCAAGATTCAATTTCATTATAACCTACTGACCCGGGTCCAAAAATGTCAAGGCAGACGCCTTGTCAAGGTATTACCGAGAGGATAGGGAGGCTGACTTGCACAATGTCCCAGAACCTATTTTGCCTGACTCAATGGGATCTCGACAAGCATATTGCCATATCCATTAGGGAGCAACCTGTACCTAAGCAATGTCCTAAAGACAAGCTATATTTTCACCTCCCTCACCGCGCAGCCATCATTACTTGGGCGCATTCGTCAGTGGCAGTGGGACACCCAGAGGAGGCACGCATGCAGCAACTTATCTCGCAACGTTATTGGTGGGAATCTATGCATAAGGACATTCATCAATATATCGCCTCATGTTCCATCTGCACCGAGAGCAAGACTCACAAAACCCTACCTGTGGGTAAGCTGTACCTGTTGCCCATCCCCGCATGCCCTTGGTCCCACATCGCAGTAGACTTCGTCATTGATCTTCCCGAGTCTGAGGGTTTCACCACCATCATCACTTTTGTGGACAGATTTTCCAAGGCCATAAAATTTATCCCGAACAAATTGTGTCAGATAGGGGCTCCCAATTTACCTCCAGAGTGTGGTCAGCCTTATGCGAGCACCTGGGAGTCATGGTCAACCTGACATCAGGCTACCACCCCCAGTCCAACGGCCAGTGCAAGAGGGCTAACCAGGAGGTAGGACAATTTTTGAGAATATTTTTCAGTAACAATCAGAATGACTGGTCTAAGTATTTAATATGGGCCGAGATTGCCCAGAACTCTTTATGCAGTGCTTCCACAGGCATAACCCCGTTCCAGTGTATTCTTGGGTTTCAGCCACCTCTTGCACCTTGGTCTGGGGTGGTCACCGACATCCCGGCAGTGGATAAGTGGATGCAGCGCAGTGAGCAAGTATGGGAGCAGACTCATCGACATGCCGAGAAGGCCGTGGAGAGACAATGTGTCCAAGCAGATCACCACAGGTCTGACAACTCATCTTTTCGGTGTGGCGATAGAGTCTGGCTCTCAACCCGGGACTTCAGGCTGGGGGGGGGGGAAGAAACTTGGAGTTAAGTATTTGGGTCCTTTTGTCATTATTAAAAAATAATGACCTCACATATAAGCTTAATTTACCACCCGAGTACCGAGTATCTAACTCTTTTCATGTTTCCCTCCTCAAGCCAGTGGTTCCGGGCCCCCTGAACGAGTTTTCACCCGGAGAGACGCTGCTGCCCCCCTAGATCTGGAGGGCACCCCCCGTCTATGCCGTGCGCCAGATTCTGAACTCCAGAAGACGCGGGGGCCAGATCCAATACCTTATCGATTGGGAGGGATATGGTCCCGAGGAGCAGAGTTGGGTCTCGTCCAGGGATGTTCTGGATCCTGGGTTGATCACAGATTTTCATGCTTGGCATCCTGACACACCAGCTCTGCGCCTGAGAGGCAGGCCTCAGGGCTCTGTCAAAGGTGGTTTAGCGGGGGGAGGCGGTGTTCCGCGCGGGTGGCCTCGCTCCACTACCATCACAGACTCTATGAGGGGGAGTACTGTCACACAACGCTCTGAAGGGAACTGCAATTCCTTTCATACACCGCCGGGAGGCGTCAGCGTAGCACGGGAGGACCGGGTGATTGGCAGATCACCTTCACCTGAGTTCTGATTAGCGTTCCCTATTTAAGCTCGGTTCTTCCATGCTACATTGCAAAGTATTGCCATAGTTTTCTGTGTGCCTTACCGAGCGTTTATTATACTGATTGCTTTAATGGATTACCGACCTTTGCCTGCCTTTTTTGACTGTGTGTTTTGCCTCTACATTGCTATATCTGCCGGTGTTTACTATTTCTTGTTCGACTTTGAGATTGCCTGGCCCTGTGTGTGTTATGTAGTCTTTCTTTGGTTTGCGTTCGTTCTCTGGTTATTGTCTGTACGTCGTTTGTTTAAAAAAAACCTTTATTTTCACCTTCCGCGTTCGTCTGTGCCACCACCATGTCACATGCATCTAGTACCACTCTTTATTATTACTATCATAGTAGCGACACAGGTGCTACAATAGACATTAATGCTGCTGCAACATTAAATAAATCTAAAAACCAACCGCCGACTGGGAGGACATGCAAATTCCACACAGAAAGGACCCAAACCACTCCACCTGGGACCTTCTCGCTGTGAGCCGACAGTGCTACTGAACCACCATGCTAGCCCATTATGCAACTTGTGTTCTATAAATAAACCTTGATTAAATTATGTGATCATATTTCCATATCAGATGCAAGCAGTCCTCTAATGGGACAAGAATCATGATTCATAGATTCCTAGATACAACAGTTTTACCAAAGAAGACAAAGATATTTTATTAAATATGTTATGCTAAGGAAGTATAACATATGAATTGAGCTTGTGTTGAAGATGTATTGAATTCAGAGCATCAAGCAGCATTTGCTATATAGTTTTGTGTGTCTGTCTGTGTGTTTGTGTCTGTCTGTCTGTGCACGTGTGTGCGTGTGCGTGTGTGCGTGGGTGCGTGTGTGTGTGTGTGTGTGTGTGTGTGTGTGTGTGTGTGTGAAGCTGCTCTGTCACATAAGGAGGTGGGTGACAACTGAAATGTCCTTCATACACACTTCATCCATCCAGCTCATGCTGTGGATCTAACAGCAGCCTGGGTTTCAGTAATGAGAAGGACAGCAAAGGTGAAGTTCTCGTAATGATGATGTCATGTGATCATTTCATAAAGATAGGGTTTGACAGTCTGACAAATATAATACTGGCTCTTAAGGCAAAATGTTACTAATTTCATTTGAATAAGGAGTGTTAGTGTTTTTGTGGATTGGTTTATTGATGTATGAACATCACTTTGAATCTTTTGTTTGAATCTAGTGATGACTCTCGCTGCCTCACCAAACGGAAAAAATCAGTTGCAGCATGTGAATGAGAGGTTGCAATGTTGTTATTTTTCTTAGAAAATTTGTCTAAAATTTCATAAATTATATTAGATCTATGTAATACATCATTCATTAAAACTGTATGAATATATTTGTCTAACTATTAATCACTAGTAATTATTTATAACTATGCACTCTGTTTACCAATGTATACAATGTACAATGTAATATATTCAGGGGAAACTACATTAACATTTTATTCATACTACCGTAATCTGGCAACTCTTGGTTCAGCAGTGAATTACATTAAGAAAAGGCACATATACAGTTTGTATCAATATATACACTTAGGCCCAGAAATATTTGGACAGTGACACAAGTTTTATTACTTTACCTGTTTACAAAAACATATTCAGGATACAATTATATAATCAATATGGGCTTGAAGTGCAGACCTTCAGCTGCATTTTGAGAGTATCCAAATCCACATCCAAATTGGAGAAAGGGTTTAGAAATTACAGATGCTTAATACGTAGCTGCCTCTTTTTTAAGGGACCAAAAGTAATTGGACAATTGACTCACAAGGCTGCATGGGCTGTTCCCTCATTAACCTGTCATCAATTAAGCAGTTAAAAAGTCTGGAGTTGATTCCAGGTGTGGCGTTTGCATTTGGAAGCTGTTGCTGTGAACACACAACATGCGGTCAAAGGAATTTCCAATGGAGGTGAAACAGACAATCCTAGGGCTAAAAAAAAGAAGAAATCCATCAGAGAGATAGCAGAAATGTTAGGAGTGGCCAAATCAACAGTTTGGTACATTCTGAGAAAAAGAGTGCACTGGGGAGCTTGGGAACTCAAAAAGGCCTGGACGTCCACGGAAGACAACACTAGTGGCTGATCGAAGAATCCTTTCCATGGTGAAGAAAAATCCCTTTACAACATCCACTCAAGTGAAGAACACTCTCCAGGAAGTAGGTGTATTAGTATCCAAGTCTATCATAAAGATAAGACTTCATGAGAGTAAATACAAAGGATTCACCACAAGATGCAAACCATTAATAAGCCTCAAAAATAGAAAGTCCAGAATTGATTTTGCCAAAAAACACCTGAAGAAGCCAGCCCAGTTCTGGAACAGCATTCTTTGGACAGATGAGACTAAGATCAACCTGTACCAGAATGATGGGAAGAAGAAAGTTTGGAGAAGAATTGGAACAGCTCATGATCCAAAGCACACCACATCTTCTGTAAAACATGGTGGAGGCAGTGTGATGGCATGGGCATGCATGGCTTCCAATGGCACTGGATTACTTGTGTTTATTGATGATGTGACAAAAGACAGAAGCAGTCGGATGAATTCTGAAGTGTATAGGGATATACTTTCTGCTCAGATTCAGCCAAATGCAGCAAAGTTGATTGGAAGGCACTTCACAGTACAGATGGACAATGATCCAAAACATAGTGCAAAAGCAACCCAGGAGTTTTATAAAGCAAGGAAGTGGAATATTTTGCAATGGCTGAGTCAATCACCAGATCTCAACCCAACTGAGCATGCATTTCACTTGCTCAAGACAAAACTTAAGGCAGAAAGACCCACAAACAAACAACAACTGAAGACAGCTGCAATAAAAGTCTGGCAAAGCATCACAAAGTTGGAAACCCAGCGTTTGATGATGTCCATGGGTTCCAGACTTCAGGCAGTCATTGCCTGCAAAGGATTCTCAACAAAATATTGAAAAGTAACATTT
>JAVSBU010216817.1:0-12004 GCA_033118015.1 Loricariichthys derbyi
TAAAGTGAACTATTTTTAGAACAGGCCCGCGGGCTACTCATGAGGTCCTTGCGGGCGACCTGGTGCCCGCGGGCGACATGTTGGTGACACCTGGTTTAGAGACATCTATTAACCTAAAAGTCTTTGAAGCATGGGAGGAACCCAGAATTGAACTTGGGTCTCTGGAGCTGCATTGAGGGACTCTCACTGCTAACTGCGCCTGATAAGTATTATTGAAGCGCTACAATTGGGAGAAGTAAAAACTACCGCAAGGCTTCCCCTCTGAATGATGAGTAATAGAGCGTTTTCAAAATGGACGATGAGAAGATCAGGAGATCTAAACTGTATTATAATTATACCATAATTGTCTCAGATGTATTAAATAGCTATTAGGATTAGTTCATTGGGAAAGTGGGCCATCCAGAAGAAACTGCTCTCTCCCCACTAAAAAAGGCTTCATCTCTATTTCATTTCATTCTATTTCAGATGACTATAACTGTGAAGAGTAGCACCCTAATGGCAAAACAATGCCACTACAACAGATTTAGCACTGCAAATCTATAGCTTATTAAATCAGAGCGCCTAATGCGGTATCTGCCAAGGGCTAATCCAATGTGAGCAGCATAACGACTGTATAAAATCAGCTTGGGTACACACTTTGAAAGTGACTGGACCCTGAACATATGGACTGCCAACTAAAAAAATGCAAAGAAATGACATGCACATACAACACAGCTTAATAGCATTAGAGCATTAATATTCATGTAAACACCATTACTGCCTGATCAGTCTGGCTGCTTGAAAAAGCAGAGTCGATTTTCACAAGTGTTTGTTTACAAGACTGCAGTCTAATCACCAGCTCCACTGGATAAGAATACTGGCTGATTAGATTTCATAAAACAACAGTGTAGGCTGGAAGATCAAGTTCACGGCTTTAAACTTCAAGTGCTTTATTATTAGTCAAGCCATATGCAGACTTAAAGGGGGTTTCCAAGACTTGAGATGCTACGAATTTCTTGGCTGATTTTTTAAATTTCTATTTAAATATATGACTGGCTGATTCCGATTTTCTTTCTAAGTGTTATAAATGACAGCATGCAGAAACAATCGCTAAAGGAAGAGAACAGGGGCTGTTGGCCACAAAATACCAAACCCTGCAAACTTACTCAAACTGTACTTTATTACAGCCTTGATAAAAACCTATTACCAGTTAGTGCAAGGATACAAGCATAAGCAAAGACGCTGATTTGTAACTCACCCCACTCAGTTCACACATTTAAACAGCATAAAGTGGTAAGTCGTACATCATTACTGTAAGCCACTGAATACACTAAAACACACTGTTATGCTAAGTCCTGGGCATAAATTGCACAACGCAATTAAAAACAGACTATGAGCTTTTATCAACTAATAAAAAGATACAACACAGATGCACAACAACCCCACTAAGTTCGTATGACAGGGCCATGGCTGTCATCCCTGTAACTCAGGAGTCAGTGGAAATCATCCCCTGAATCCTCCTGGCACCATAGAATGTCTGTCCTGTCTTGTTTGGTCCTTTACCTTTGCTATTAAGCGTTGAGTCCTTTCGGTCTTTCCCAGCCCCAAACCCCCTACCCTGACTTTGCCAAAGGCGGTACTGTATATGAACCGTGAGCCCTTTTGTTGATGAGTCTTTAAGCAGACATCACACAGCTTACACGCTCAAACTGTTTGCATGTTCTGATTATCCATTTTTATTAAATGGACTCCAGGTGGGTGATGGTGTTTAAGTGTCTCTAATAGCTAGGTTTAGCATGAGTGTGATGGTCTGAGACGCTCCAATTCCCGCTACTTGTAATGCTTTTGCACTTAAGGGAGCAATCTGGGAGATAACTCCTCTGCTAAACCATTTGGAGAGAAAGATGGTGAGCAGGTTATCTCTCTTTCTCTGTGTGAGTGAAAATCCTTCTTACCATGCATCTCATTTGCATTATTGACAGGTTCTGGATCAGTTGGTGTTGCTGATTCATCTCCTCTGACAAGAATGTAGCCTTCAGGAGGAGGAAGGACAGAGTACAGCTTCCTGCCTGACAGAACAGAGAGCAAATGAGAGCAAACACCTATTGATAAACCAGGCATGAATTTCAATTAAGAAACACCGCATGCAATCTCAAAGACAAAAACTTACTGGATCGACGATCAATTCCAACTCATTTTAAGTATTCACCTGACTGATGCTTTTATCCAAGGTGACTCCTGAAAGAGGTGAGGAAAACCCCAAACCAAGTAAAGTTGATTCTGGACTGTTGAGCAGATGGTCCAGGGTTCCAGCCCTGTCACTGTTGTCATGAAAGCCACCAAACATTAATGTAATAATGTTTAGGTTGGTTTTACCTTAAAAGACCATGGGACTCATGAAACCACTGCTTCAAGGACCAGTTCTGCTGGTTCACATGTTCCTTCAGACCAAACTTGATAGGATTTATTGCTTTTGTACACTGATGAGTTTTGGCCGCCAACAGCCTGGTTTAGGTTTGTGGTTTGTCCCTCCTCAGACCACAAGCTGTTTATTTTGTCAAGCTTTTTCTAGTCTTTTTAATATCCTAGAACTGGCATTTCCACCCATTGATTGGGCACAGGCCAAAGCGCTCCCTGAATGGGACACCACTGCACCAGTATCCCCCAATCTGCACCATCTGACCTTCAGATTGCAAACCAAGCTCAGGGTTTGGACCCAGTTCCTCAGTATCTACCTTTTTGCATAGCTTACTCTGCCTCCTGCACATTATTTCTTCACAAGATTGGTTTTGAACATTCACGATCAAAGGATTGATTTTTAAACGTTGATGAAGCTCAGTACCTGATGCTGCCGTTCTTACAGTAATCGACCTACGCAGCACAAGCATAGGTGTATTTTGGGTTAAATTAAAGGTTTTTGTCTTATGGTCATGCTGACCTGTGACTTGTATGGATTTCTACAGATCTGTTCAGACTCCAAAATGCCGATGTTCAAACTGAGTACATTTCTATAATCTTACCAGTCACTTTGCTCGACTTCACTTGAACATCTTTAGAAGATATCACTGCTTCAGGACGATGAACTGGAGGAGGTAACCCCTCTTCTGGCCTGGGTGGGGCAGGGTAGAGTCTCTGCAACACCTTTGCCTGGAATGCTGACATAGAAGAAATGCTGAATGTGCAGCCAAACTGAGAGGTGTCTTGCAAATATACAACCAGCTAGGAAATAAAGCTAAACCTTTTATTGCTGGTTGCACTAGCACACACAGAGGTATGGAATCAAACAGCCTAAATCCAACAAATCCATTAACTTCAGCATACATGCTATTACAGCTACTGAACAAATATCATATGACAGCAGTGTTAACAACAGGGCTTTCAAATTGTTTTGGAGTAGCAGGGTTGCATGCCAAAGTAGCAGGCACCTTATCATAAGTTATTTCTGACACCTAGCGGGAAATATATGAATTACACTACTTAAATTAAAAAGCAGACCGTGCAGACTAGTGGAGTAGGTGGAAAATGCACCTGGCGCCGGCATAATTTGATAGCCTTGAACAATAAACCTATGTCTTTTTTAAAAACGCATGAAACATGGGCCTGGTGTTCATAATAACCTGCCAAACAATAAACTGGTATATCCAGTCTGTCCACAGTTATGCATTTTTCCACCAAAACGGTGGACAACATCTCTGGTTTAGAGGAACTAACGGAGTCATCCCTGGTCTGCCAGTCTATTTGTTAATATGGACCTATGCAGTGAGAAAGATCCTACCTTGGAGGAGAAGCTAAAAAGTCCCAACACAGGCCGTTCTAAGAACTACAACGGTCCCCAGTTCCTGCAATTTAAACACTGGACAAAGGGGACGCAGATCTATAAAGTATGGATAAATATCCTTCCAGACTGAGATGGTTCGGACATGTCCAGAGGAGGGGCAGTGGGTATATTGGTAGAAGGATGTTAGAAATGCAGTTGCCAGGAAAAAGACAAAGAGGAAGGCCAAAGCTATATGGATGCAGTTAGAGAGGACATGGAGGTAGTTGGTGTGAGAACAGAGGATACAGAGTGAGATGGAGGAGGACGACTCGGTGTGGAGACCCCTGAAAAGGGAAAAGCCCAAAGAAGAAGGAGAGAAAGCACATCATGTGTTTGTAATGGGGGCACTCCTGGCCTAGAGGCCCTGCCTGGGTGGGCTCTAGTGAGGTGGCACTTAACACCTACATACACAACCCCTGGTATTTCAGAACCAGACCCGGTGACCCTTCCCGACCCCTGCAGTACATCAGACCCTATACTGGAAAGTAATGTTTGTGTATTTATTATATAGTCTGTACGTGTTTGAATACTTTTACCCACATTTACATTTATACAGTGCACTGTGATATGCGTGCAAGTTAAAATTATTAGCACTCTTGGTACTAATCAATAAAACTAAGTTAATTAACCTTTAAAGTGGCTCTGAGGTAAAACTAAGCACCAGCTGAACACGACCGTGGCTCGCGCAGCTGTCAAAATCTGGGCACGAGCTATGTTGGCGCGCGCAGGTTTAAAAAAATAACCGTCAAACACCCGACGAACAAACGATGTAGTTACGAAGCTGAGTTCTAACGCCTCTTACCTTCTTTCCTGACGGACATATTGACGGTTTGTGTTTTTCACGTTGCTCGCCTTAGTTTACAAAAGCTTCCGTTAAACATGGCACTTTAATTCAAGACGAACAAACTACTACGCTACGCAAAATATTACCGCTGGCCAGCTAGCTTAGCTCAAATAACCTTAGACAGAGCTAGCTTTTTAGTCGACGGTTAAACGGTTATGGTGCATCCTTCACTTCAAGTAATAAAGGTCGTACAAACCTCCATAACCTACACTTTAAAAATAAAAAAACCCATAATGGAAGCTACTAACGGTTAGAGCTTTCCAACACAGCAGGTCAATGTAAATACAAGCGACCTCAACAAGATGGCGCCGCTTCGGCTCCAAGTCGTATACGTCCATGGAAACGTGTTGGCCCCGCCCACAAATACCCTTAATGAAATCACGTTTTATTAAGGGCATGTTTTCTTTCTTTCTATCTGTCTTTCTTTCTTTCTTTCTTCATTCATTCATTCATTCATTGCCTTATGAGCTTTATCCTGGTCAGAGTCGCTGGAAAGTCAGTGTCTAGCTGGTGACACAGGGCGTAAGGCAGAAACACCCCTAGACAGAGCACCAATCCATCATAGGGGACATCCACTTATAGAAGTATACACACACTCACACACTAAGGGCACTTTAGAAACACCAATTAACTTTAAGAACGTGGGAGGAAACTGGAATACCTGGAGAAAATCCACACGGGGACGGCGAGGACATACAGACTCCACACAGGTAGAGCCCGGGGTCATGATCGAACCGGGGATCTCAGAGCTGTGAGAGAGCAGTGCCAACTGCTGCACTACAGTGCGGCCCCTTTTTCTTTCTTTTTCAGTTTATTTCCTTCTTTTAAAATTTTTTTCTTGCTTTTCCTGGTCGCAGGGGCTCTGGTGCTTATCTCTGGAGAACACAGGTGCTTTTTAAAGAGCTCTGATATAAATGTTTGGAAAGTTACAAGGATTAAAAAAAGATTTCAAATTCTTTCAGTAGCCATCAGAGTAACATTTCAGAGCTTTATTAAGAAGGTGAAAGAAGAATTAAGAAGATGAAAGTGCACAGCATCACTGACACCTCCCACACTAAATTGGGTTGTTAATTGATTAGGGAATCTACCAAGAAACCAGTAGCAACTTTAAAAGACATGGCTGACATTGTTCATTCTGTATGTGCCAACAATCTTACAAGTTTTACATAAAGCTGGCCTATAGCAGCATGGCAAGAAAGAAGCGTCTTATGAAAAGTGCCACACTGAGGTCTCATTTGCACTTTGTTGGCATGTGGGAAAGGGTTTTACAGTCTAATGATGCCTAGACTGAACACCGTGGGCTGAAATCCAAGCACTATGTTTGGTGAAAATCAAACACAGGCACCACTCAGAGTACACCATACCCACATGGCAGTGGCAAGTGGGTCACCTTTAAGCATGATAACGACAAACAGCATCGCCAGTTAAAATACAGTGGCTTAAGGATAGGTGAATGTACTTGAGTGGCCAAGTCAGAGCCTTGATTTAAATCTGAGAGAAAATATGTAAGGAAGCAATTGATTGTCGCTCACCACATCTAATTGAAATGCAAAGCTGGCAGATACATCCAGACAGACTATAATTAAAGTAAAATGTGGTTTTATGAAGCATTAGGGGAGTGATCACTTTTCCAGCCTTGTTATTTCAGTTCGTCATTTTTCACACACGAGACTTGGTCAAAGCTCGGTCTTAATCAGCGCACTGTTTTTTTCCCTCTCAACTAGCTTTAAGGGGGCGGGGTCTTTCGGAATGCGGGTAGGTAACAAAATAGCGCAGGTCGGGTGGAGTGCGGCGGATGCCGAGCAGCATCAGGACCGGCGCGGCAAACTTCCCCCGTATTCATCATGTGAAAGGGACGCTGCGGGGATCAGGAGAGCAGGGACTGCCTAGAATGTCAGCGCTGAAGAAGGTCAGTGTGCATGAGCTCTTCACAAAACCCTGCTGCACATCTGCATTATCCACTGTGAACAAGAATCAGCACATGCACTGAACAGGGAATTATACTCATAATAATAATTATAGTTATTATTGTGCATGAATATTCAACTGGCTGCGTGCAGCGCATTTTGATTTTACTTCATGCTATGGTGGATTTGTTGGATTAAGATATTCTAATATTTCGTGTAAGAACTGGAAAATGATCAAATAAGCTTTGGAAAGTGGATGCATTACCAGTGCAGAAGTTTGCCCCAAAGTTGTAATTCATCATTTTAGAGGGTAAAATGCAAAAGGAGGTCTGTAAAGCTTTCTCAGACATTGCTCGCACTGTCTTCATACTGCAGCCTGTAAATTTTATATGCTATGTCTGTAGTTCGTATTGGATTGGATTGGATAATGCATTACAGGAAGTAAAAGTTCATCCTTGAAGTTTTGCATGCGACACACTGAAGTTTTAGGACGGATTTTTTGCACACCCACTGAGCTTGTTGGATAATAATAAGAGAAATACAGATACATTATTCTAAAAAATAAAGTAAAGTTTTTGGCCTTTCATACATATGATGTAAACTAGGAACCAACCTTTTACAGGATGTCAGTCAAATAGTCCATTGACCTGATGCATGTCAGAGCTCAAACCCTGACCTCTGTGAAGCACTGACACTTACCATGACAACACTTTGTCACCCTAAATAACTTTTATATGGTATAATATTAATTTATTGACCAGTTGCCATTATTAAACTAATCACTTCATATTGTCTAATACACAAGTCCACCCAGTTAAATGCAGTAAGATTGGGTATCACATAGAGCCACAATTACCTGAGAAAGGCGAAGCCAATCAAGGGGAAAAAAATCCCAGTCTATAGGAAATTCTCATTAGAATTGTGACCGAAAAACAAAACTGATGGACAGGGATTGCTGACATGTTTTACGGCATTGCGAATAAAAATCACTTAGCTTCCATGCAATAATTGATTCTAGAAGTCAACACACACTCCATAGAACTGCATACTATGAACATAAATAGCAGAGTGACACTCAGAAGGCCTTTACTCACTTCCTCTCAGAAAACTACCCAGTTAGAGTTGGCAAAAAGACACAAAAACTAGACTATTCATACCTGGAAACTTATCTGATCAGAAGAATCTCAATATGGGAATGATGCTATAGGTGTCATGACCATCGAAATCTTAAGGGAGTCTTCAATGAAAACTGCATGCAAAGTGTGGTGTTTTAATGCCTACACTGAGCTGCTGGACAGCCAGATTTTGCCTTTTGTTCATTATCTTACCAACAGAACATTCCTATTGCTGTATTTTCAAGATGAGAGTTATCGTGTTCACAGTGCTGCTAATGCGTCTGATTGGCATGTTGAACATTTAGGAGCAGTCACTCATCTGGATTGTCCCACAAAATGATGTGAATCTTCTTGAAATGCCAGGGAAGGTGCCCACAACATCTAGCCAAATTGCAAAATTCTTTGATTCAAGAGTGGCTGAATATAGATGTTGTCCATAAACTTGTCCAGTTAATGCCAGCTGTTATTCATGCTCATGGAGGTATTATATTAGTAAGTACGTTTCATGTACAGTATATATGCCTTGAGCTGGGGATGACGCTTTTGCACAAATAACAACTAAATGACATCCAAACCATTTCTTGTGCAGAAAGTATTGCAAGCCGAACCCCTTCCAGTCACTCATAGATACAGTATACACTGTGTTTCTTAAGAACACACATCATACACAATTTTCAATGATCTGCATTATTCACCCATTCTCAACAGTTCCACTGGTGATTAGGAAGTGCCTTGGACTCTTTTAATCTAAAGCATGTTACTTGTTTACTAAAGCAATCGTACAGACTAAATGGTCCCATCTGCACCCACTTCAGGTTAAATCACTGGAGTCATGACTGCCTCGCGTTTAACTGAGCAGGCACTGTTCCAAGCTGAGCCACTTCAGTCTCTGGCTGGGGAATGATGGACAGAGATGTATTGACCCATAGTAAAAGAAAAATACTGCAGAGTTATGTCTGTCGCATCAAAAAAACACAGAGAGAGAGAGAGAGAGAGAGAGAGAGAGATGAGGACCGCAAAGAGTTGGATGTAAAATGTTAACACAGTGCATATGTTAATAACGGCAAATTCGCGAAGAAAATGGATGCAAATGGAGCCTGAAGTGCATTCTGAATCAATGCTTAGACGGATGTGTAAACAGATTACATAATCCTTAGAGTAGCAGGGTAGCAACTAGTCAAAAAAAGGAAAGGAAAACCAAAGAAACAATGAGCACATGAGATTAAACAAGATATACTATATACCATATTCTGGATTGCTTTTTCTGTCTTTACTAACACCCAGAACACATTACTTAATAATTCACAGTCTGCAAAAGTCCCAAATGAATGTATGTACTGTATGTATTGTATGTATGCAGAACTAGGTTTGGTCTCTGCTTATATTATCCATTCATAGCTACAAGATTACAAGCAGATTTGTGTGTGTGTGTGTGTGTGTGTGTGTGTGTGTGTGTGTGTGTGTGTGTGTGTGTGTGTGTGTGTGTGTGTGTGCTATGCACCTGCACAGCGTGAATAGCCAGAACGGCCTCGCTCACATTTA
The DNA here is from genome assembly GCA_033118015.1 of Loricariichthys derbyi. Classification (NCBI taxonomy): domain Eukaryota; kingdom Metazoa; phylum Chordata; class Actinopteri; order Siluriformes; family Loricariidae; genus Loricariichthys; species Loricariichthys derbyi. Next base: position 9,205 of record JAVSBU010216817.1, read on the forward strand.
GCTGAACCCTCATTACCAGGCTTCCGGAATGATCCCTATTAAATTGGCTCCTCTGAGCGTCAGCACTTTTTTTCATATCCTAAAACAAAATTCAAACAGCCAAAAACTTCTTAAAGACCTCTTGTTGGATTGCAGTAAATGAGACTTCTGCTAAAAGCAGGGCAGCAGCATGGCACAGCACGTGGCTAGCATTAGCGCTCCCACTTTCATCAGGTTATTTGCTCATGGAGGAATTAGTGATGATTCAACATTAAAGGGGCATATGGAAGTTTTGGGAGATTACTTGTGAAATATGTGTTCTTTGCGTATATCCCGTGCTGTTTTATAGGCAGGCTTTTTGCAGTTATTTTTCATGTACTCTAATTAGAAAGGTGTGTAAAGTTAGATTGTAAACTCAGAGATGACATTGGTTGGATGGACTGGTGCCCTGTCCATGGTGGGTCCTAACTTGCGCCCAGTGTTACTGACATCTGTCAACTTCAAAGATGTTTAAGTGATTTAATTAGTTAATAATATGATTTTAGTTTAGTTTTAGTCCTAGGCTATTGACTAAAATATATATTAGTTTTAGTCATATTTTAGTCATTTAATGATTGCTCGTTTTGGTTTTAAATAAAATATTACTTATTAGTAACTTATGAACAGCATCTTAAAAGCTCTGTTACACTTAGTAACATGTTAATATCCAAAATTATGAGAGCAGTTTTACAGCCTGGAAGTTACAAAGCGCAATGAGCATGCAGAGGAGGCTCTGTCCCAAATGCATATGCTTAAAGACATTACCCAAGAGCAGACTTTAAGGTGAGCTGCAGTTACAGCCTGCAGAGTGTAGAGAGCGATTTGGGACTGGGCCACGGCCTACGCTAATATAAGAAGAGCATAGAATGAGAAGCAGCGCTGCGCAGGATCTTCATGCCTTATAACACGTAGATTAATGAAACATGAAGTTTAAAAGATTTCATTATAGTTTTCATTTTTAAATGTTAGTTTCATTTAGTCCTCGTTCTGCTTTTGTTGTGAAAAAATAGCTTGGCAACAAATATCATTCATCATAGTTTCAGTTAGTGAAATTAACACTGGGTGGGACTGATAGTGGAGTGTAAGCCCTTGCTTAATAGTGGTCAATATTGGGATTTTAGATCATAAATGATCAGAAATGTCAACACGATCAGCCTTAACATACGGCAAGATCACAGGAACTGCACTGAAAACACCAACATAGAATCCCAAGGTGTTACAACCAGTCTCTGCTCTAATGCAACTCATGTTTTACCTGTCAGACATGCAATCAAATCAATAATATTAACAAAAAAATCTATTTGCTGCTGCTTTGCATTTTATTTGTTGGACACTGCACACATATATTTTGGAGGAAACACAGCAAACCTGTTGAAAAAAAAAGAAAACATACAAAAAATATACCGAAAGCCAGATAGAAAAAAAGGCTATATTTTTTGCCAGATTTCCCAACCCTGTATTGGCTCACTATTGGCAATCCACTTAAAGATGGCTGATGAAGATAAAGCAAATGTGCAAAAGTTCTGAAGTTTGGTAAACCATTTCTCTATGGACCTCCAGTGTTTCAGTACCCTGTGATTTGGTTTTTTTTGACCTTGCATGTCATTTTTAAATGTTCCTCTGTTGTGACGTTTGTAAGAATGGTGGCACTTAAAGCTGCCTGGTGCTTTGGCAGGTTAGAAGTTTGATTTTATTGACTTGATATTCCACAGCACTGCCACATTTTAAGTGACGGTCTGACCCATAGTTTGTGCAGATTGCCATGCAGGTTTGATGTATGTGTGTATTGGTAATGGGCGTAACTGATGTAGCTGAATATTCAAATTGAACTAAGACGTCTGCATACTTTTGACAGACAGAGATAGATGGTCTAGCTTCATTTCCGATCATTGTGCCTCTCCCCAGTCCTTCCCTTATCTCTAATTATACATTTTTTTTCTCTCTCACTCACTCACTTTGTCTCACACTCTATCGCTCACGTTCGTGCTGTGATGCCCTGCAGGCTTTCTGCTTATCTTCCTTGAAAAGAGCCCTTAATTTAATGCCTTGATCGGGAGTGAAAAACGCACTCCGTAATGGCTTTATTTGATTGTGTTCTTGTGTGTGAAACAGGTAACGTGTAGTATTGAGAAAGTTTCTAAAAGGACCTCGCTAATTGTTTGCTAAGTGCATTCGCATTTAGACTGTAGTCATTAGCAGGTGCATCCTAAATCAACCAGGTTTAATGTTTATAGCATTTAGAGGAGTGCTGTGGGCTATTACAACATGCTACAGTCCAGAAACAACAAAGTTTAGCTACTAAAGTAGACAAACTAGAGTCACGAAGGTTATAAAATGACCTCCAGGGGTTCTCAAGCTCCTGCATGTGCAGCAACTTCTTTGGGCTCTCCAAGATAGAGGTCATACTGCTAGCCTACAGTGGTGCTTGAAAGTTTGTGAACTCTTTAGAATTTTCTGTATTTCTGCCTAAATATTACCTAAAACATCATCAGATTTTTACACGAGTCCTAAAAGTAGATAATGAGAACGTAGTTAAAGAAATGAGACAAAAATATAATACTTGGTTATTTATTTATTGACTGAAATGATCCAGTGTTACATATTAATGAGTGGTAAAAGTATGTGAACCTTTGCTTTCAGTATCTGGTGTGACCCTCCCAGTGCTGTAATAACTGTAACTAAACATTTACAGTAACTGTTGATCAGTCCTGCACACCGGCTTAGAGGAATTATATCCCTTTATTCCTCCATACAGAACAGCTTCAACTCTGGGATGTTGGTG
>JAVSBU010217034.1:0-12003 GCA_033118015.1 Loricariichthys derbyi
AACGGGATTGATTCATGCAGCAAACCCTATAACATCCTGAACAGCCCAAAAACCTCCATAAGATCCTGAAGAAGGGGAGGATGGATTTATATGTACAGTAATCATCAAAATCGGTACAGTACAATACTTAAGTACTTTTCAGTTTTATAGAAAGGCATACAAAAGTGTGTTAAACCAGTTTAAATACAGTAAAGCTTAAATTACAACTCTGTTTTATGACCACACTCTGAGACTAGAACTAAATATGTTGGACTGGAGGGCTGGGGGGGTGTGTTACAAGTAATCGTGGATTTTCAATATTCGCGGAAGGTTCTGGTCCCTAACCCTGCGATTACGGGGGTCCACTGTATTCAAGTTCGGTTATGTCACAGAATATCATAGCACAGGAGATTTTTTCATAGCTTCTTGAGGCTCTGCCTCTAATGTCTTCGGAGTCATGTTCCTCACATTTACTACCACATGCACATTCTGAGCTGTATTAAATGAAATGTAACCTACTTGTGTTCTTTTCTAGATTTTTTCCTCATTATAGCAGGAACATCCCAGGTAGATACTTCATAAACAGATCGATTTTAATCAACCTTTTGTTTTATTTGTATTTATTTAAATCTGTCTTGGCGCTGATCATTTGCTCGGCGCTCTGCTCACTTGATAGAACTTTGTTTATTGCAGATCTCCACTAAAATCCGCTGTAAACGTTGTTTTTTTATGCAAATACATCATCATGGGTCTTAAGAAGGTTAGTGATAACCAACCAAAAGGAAAAGTGAGAATGATGACAAATAAATAACATTGAAATGTTAACGAAGTTAAATTTACATTTATTTCATCTAATTATTGTTTCTTGTCTGTATATAGTGTTTATGTATACAATTAACAATATATAACACATTAATTCAATGGGAAAATTCTTCTGGAATGAATTAATGTCTAATATGTTAATTAATCAAAAAAAGTTTACTATCATATTTGCGTCTTTGGAAAGAATAACAAAGAGGAAAATGAGATAAAGATGCTGTTAGTTGCAAACAACAAGCCCATCAGGCATTGCAATTAAGTCTTTCTCTTTTCCACAATCGGCTGCTAAGCTTTAGAAAACGATTAGCAAATCTCATGGCTTTAATGGTGATGCTAAAAGCGTAGCTGTCACAATAAGCAACATTTTGGAGGGAAACCGTGACACTGAGGGATGTCACAGTGATTCGAGCATAGAGCCAGTCTGGAGAGCATAAAGCTTTGATTAGTACGAGGAAATTATGCTGTTCCTTTCTCCCGTCAGCTAAAGCTACACTAGCCGATCGCGTGTTTCTGTAAGCTAATGGGCTGAAACAGGATTGCCAACGGTTTGGTAGGAAACATTAGACTTTGCCCTCCTAGATGGGTCATGTGATAGGGAGAGACTTAGCAGGCTGAATCTGGAAGACAGTTGGATTTGCATCTGACAGATCCCAGCATTGAGCTCATCACACTGGGCTAAGTGTTCGCCGTATTAGGCAAAGCGTTTTACACTTCAAGACTGAATAACGCGCTGCAAGCATCCCTTATACAGAGCTGAGCAGGTAAAGGGGATCTTGCTTAGGGATCAGAGCCAGCATTTAAATTCACAGCCTTTTGATGACAAGTCTAGAGTGTTAACCACTAAGCCACCACTGTCCCTGAGGACGATTAGATGTCCCTGCCGAGTACTGAGCAGAGCAACAACAACAAAAGTCACACTATCAGAGTGGCGAGAGAGGATTAAGGCTCTGCGCTAATAATGAAGGTTGTGAGTTAAATCCTTGCCAGAGGTGGCTAGCAATGTGTTACATTCACATTTTTTACATTTAACTTGAGAAATAAATTATCTTGTGTGCTTATCTTTTTATATACATTTAATTCAAGTCTGAATGACAGAAATCTAGCACGAGTGAACCAGTGCGACACCTGCTGACAGAAAAGAGAATGGCAGGCAATACGATGATTTATTTTTTTAAATAAAAAGTTAAGAACGACTGTATTATCCATTCCAGTGCTGTACTAAATGATGTTATATTGTGTTTCATAACAACCCACGGTGCAGCTTTGCGAGTTCCAAAACAGCAACGTGCCAAAACCACAAATCACCGTCAACATATAATATTTAGCTTATTCCTCGTACGCCTCATCCGTTCTCAGAGAGTAAACATCCTTTTCATTAATCTGGAATAATATGGGTAAGATATGAGCTCTCCGCCTTCAGCACGACCCAAATCTTCGCTGAACTTCAGCGTTTTTACCGTACCACCCACAGAGGCCTTATATGCAAACGAGCAGCATCTGTCAGTGTTTTATAAAGGCTGCATTAGTGTAAGAGAAAGGCTCGTAGGCTGATGGGATGACAGAAAGCTATTTACGCCAGAGCTAAGAAACGGGGGCAATGAGACACTTTGAGGCGGGCTGTTTAATCTGCTTAACATCTCAAAGAAAGTCTGGATGAACAGTACGGGGTCGACCTGTTACCTACACTCTACATAGAGTTGTTGGGAGTCTGTGTTTAAGGCTTAATATGTAGAGGAACACAGGATAAGTGCATTAGCGTAGCCACTCCAGCATACATGTACGAGCCACTAAGCGCTTGTGATGTAGCGTCGCTCTTTGTGCATATCTGCCGAGCACAGCTGCGATACATTAATTGTTCTGGAGCACCAGACGCCGAGTAGGACTGTTCATGCCAACGGGAGATATCGCAGACTGATTCACACTTTTGTGTTATTGGCAGATCAGGCCCAGTGCCAACGCATGTGCATCAGCGACATGATGAAGGTGTTATATTGCTATTGCTATGTTCGCCTGGCATTTCCACTCTCTTGTGTATTAGTGAAGCTAATTAATACCGATGAGTCATGACACATTATTTGATTTTGATGTGACCTACAAAAGTCATACATGACTCTTGATTAACTTTTTGCCATCACTAAAAGTCACTTAATTCACAAAAATCTTGGCCCAAATCCTTAACGCATGAATAATTGGTAAGACTTTCAGTTCTACAACCATAAAAAAAAGTTATGATATCCTCCTAAGACCCTGGAAAAATTAAAGTTTACCTATCTATTTGGATTTATGATTGCAGGATTTTTGCTGACCGGATTAAGCATTGCCCTGGTGTATTGAAAAGTTCGCAGATTGCAGGCACCTATCCAAGGGCCATTTAAGCTGCCTGATGTGATTGATTCGTTGGGCAGGGCGGTCAGCACTCAGACTGTGACTGTAAGCCATGAGAATGGTTCGTTCTTGGAGAAGCTGGTGGCTCTGCAGTGGAGTTTGGACCATTTTGGAGACCACTTGGTCAATTCTGAACAAACTGGACGTTCTGACCTGGACTAGAGGCAGTTTGCTCAAAGTATGCAGCTGCCACCGTAAAGTCTGCTAATCTATGTTTTTCGGCTTCCTATCAGCGTGTACCTTGGCCAAGGACATGGTTGGAACATAAACAATCCCCCAGTAAGGGCAATATGCAGAGATTCACTCTCTCCCCCATTTCTTATGCCTTCGTAGCTCCTGTTACGATCCTGTGAAGGCCCTGAGATAGAAACATGTTCTTGCAGGGCTGTCTCGGTTTTATGTTGTAATGTGTATTTGTGCATAACTGTGCAGAGGTGTTTTTTTCAGTTCCCAAACTGTATTCATTAATGAACATAGTCTGGGGATGTTTTTTTTCCTCCTCCCCTTACCTCATGTATTACTCTGTTTTTTGTTTTTCTAGCTTAAGTTGGTGCCGTACATGGCTGCCACGCCATTCTGGTGCTCTCAGTCTCTTATGTACCCTTATGTTAAAGCAAATTCCTAGTCTGTGAATTCATTCATCGGACAATAAAACTTTATGACAATAAAACTGATTCTGAATTCATGGGTGTTTAACGAATTGTGACGAAACGGCTGTGTCGAACCAAAAGGTGGGACGTGGATGTAATTTCAAAGGTGAGTTTTGTTTAACAAAAAGACTGGGAACACTTTCAGTACGATTGCCTTCTGAACAAAACCAGCATTCACATGGCTGTGATTTGGAGCTGGAGGCGAGTGCCATAGATCATTACACAACTCACACTTAAAAATCATAACAGAAAAAGAAAAGCACATTTAAGAAATAAAGCTGGATCTTCAGTAACTAGGCTCTTTACTGGGATCTCTGCAAAATTTTTATATTATTATACTTTCCCATCATAGGGCGAATCTGGTTTCAACCAAAATACCCATGGATTCATTTCCCACTCCTGTTAATTAAACAAATCACAACACTTAGTATAAACACTGCACCCATTAACTCCCAAATATTCCAAGATTTCTACAGTACCTTCATCCTAGAAAGCACAAATTGCTGTTACAGATTTTGCCAACAGCAAATTAAGAACTGAAGACTTCACAGCTCTGCAGCCTGCCAAAAGTAAAGCCCTGCTTGTTTTCTGTCCCTCACTGTGGCTTTTTTAGAGCTCTGATGTTCAGCATCTATGAGGAATCTGTCTCAGTTGTAATTAAGAGCTGTTGTTCGCCCTCTTAGCTCACGTTTGTACTGTTGGGACAGAAAGGCTCAGCGTGTGAACTGTGATTAAAATATGGATTGGCTGAAAAGCCACGTCAGTAATAATCTCATTAGTGCTGTACATGAACACAAACAGCAAAACACAAAGAGGACCAGCATGAAAAGTTCAGACGTCACAAACACTCATTCAGCTACTGTTTGTTGTGGCTCCATTAAAAGATCATGGTGCCTTGAGGCAAATAAATATGGAACTCTAATAAAAGGCTTTTTGTGTGCCGGATTTTCAGAACATAAGGATCAATTTCTGTCAAGCCTAAAGACTTCTGAGGAACATGAAAACGTCCAGAGCTAATCGTATTTTGATTTATATCATGGATTACCTGAGTTAATTAAATGTTACTTATCTGATTAGCTAACTCAATGCTGCACAATAGTTATTAGACGGAATTCATCTGGATTATACCAAGTCCAAAAATATGTGGATGGCGATTCTCACCTAACTTCGAATGTTTTACATTCGAGTGTTTTAAAATTTGCATGCATGTAATTCTGCTATTTGCAGAAAATCTAGCATGCAGCCAGAATCTTCATAGACAGTTTGAGTGTTCTCCACAGGGTTGTAACAAGGTAGAGCGGTATGGGGGGGATTTTTACCCATTGGCAATCAATAAAATTTCAGTACGCAAAACGTCTTTTGAACATTTGTTCAACAAATTAACTAATATTTGTTATGAAGTGTTATGGCTACACTCACCAATTTTCAGCCGTCTACATGCAACCGTTAAAAATTCAAAACTTTATACACGTTGTCACCCACAATTGTTCACAATTGGTTTTGGAATGAAATGTTTGATGGCCTGATAAAGACGTGGTGTCCTCACACTTGGATCTGTTGCGTGGTCCGTATCTATGGTGCATATTTATAATCTACAGGTTACATATTTCTCATCACCTAGGTGAAATGAGTCAAGGCTAGCAGCTTCTCCACACTCCCTGACAAAGACTGGCCTGAGAAAAACAAATTCGGCTGAATACAGCAATTCACAGCTGTGGCTTGAACCAAGTTGTGGCCCTGACTTTACTGACAGTGTACCCAAGAGCTCTGTAGAAAGATTTCAAAGCTAATACTGTCTGAAAATGCCTCTGCAGGTCACACAACAATTAGCTCTCATTGCACACTTAGCACATACGCTTCTACCAGCCTGAAAGAACACATACTTTTTCTTCTAGCCACTTGGTACATGTCTTTCTGTAAAGCGGCAACATTTAGGCAACCGTTAAGCTGGGGCTTCAGATAGCGGGAGTGATGCTCTGTTATGTATTCTAATTATAAACGGCTGCTAACACTGATTCTGCAGGATGATTGGCTAATGACTACAAAAGTCTCAATGTCATATCAACCTCATATAAAAAATAACTTAAGTGCATTATTAGCCCCACCACGGAGGTTCATATTAATTAGTTCAGACCAGATTACAATGTGTTAGATAAAATGTCATGCTTTGTTGACACCATTTTGACTCTACAGCACTTCTGAACAGATTCCAGTCTCTTTATGCTCCACTTAATGGTTAAAAATTGTTCTGTTTAAAGACTCTGTTCTCTTAACAACACGTAACTACATTTCCTCTATTCTCTGAGCTCATATTATAGTACCAGCTGCAACCTTTCACACCAAGATGTTTCTCCATTCCAGCCCACACTAAAATGCTTCAGCTCCTCCCCACCATACTCAGACCACAGAGGCCAGCTTTCTGAGGTCACCCAGACAACTGAGGAGGTCATACCACCAAGATTTTCCCACCAAGGACACAAGATCTTAATGTGACTCAATGTATTAGACCCTTATATACAGATGCTGCCCAAGGAGGTTTGGTCCATTTTTGAGTTCTTAAAACAAAAGTCTTTACACACCCCTAATTCTTAGGTGTCTTTGCCATGTTAGAATTAAAATTTCTTTGACTGGCATTGTAACATGAACAACAAGATTTACGTGATTTATGTGGTGTTGGCTCTGTGCTTAAGCCACTAGGCTGTGTTTGTATGTTCGTACCTCAACTCTGTCAAGCTGCCAAAGTTGGGCCTTAAACTTCAGCTTTTCGGATAGAATCATCTCATATTAAAGGTTAAGTAAAGCTTTTGCTGTAGAAACAGCAGGAGTGATTTTTCCACATTATGTGACTTTAAATCTAATCTGGCGCTCCGGTTCACGTTGACACAAATGCTTGTCAGACGTGAACTTTAGACCCGTGTCAGGAGTTTGAAGAAGGCGTGTGAAGCTCCACCGTGTTGACTCAGAGGGGCGTGATGAATAAAAGCGCTCATGCCTAGGCAGAGGGCAAACGTGCCCTTATTGATCACGGGTCAGTTTGAAAATGCCAGCAGGATTGTCGGTCGTGGCCTCAGGTGCAGGGCACATCCTAGAGCAGGCTTCTAACCATACAGGTAGCATTCCAGCTTCGTGACACAGCGCTGGTGAAATTCTCAGGTGTGTTGTGTAACACTCGCATGTCAAAGCCACAGTCTTCCAAAACTGATTACAAACCAGAGACAAACATCCAACCTGCCCCACAGCCCCATGCCAGTGTGTACACAGTTCCTGTGCTGTGTTGTGTTGGGCAAGTGTGCGAGTCCAAAGTTTCAGTTGTGTAACGTACACTAAAAAAGCACTCCATCTAAAATGGTGTTGAGGAAATGAATAAGTAATCTAATATTGGTAATCAAGTTAGTTATTATATAAAGATGCTGGGGGCAACTCCCGAGGGTCCAGGCTAAACTTCAGACCCTCATTAGCAAGCCTGACCAGGATGGACAATATTTACATTCAATTTAATAGTAGTAGTTTATCAGCAAACATTTTAACGTGTTAAACAGTACAGGTTTGATAAAGCAGGATGTTGACTAGACAGTCACATGGTACTGTAGATTTACTTTAAGCAATAATTCATTCAAACACAATCAGCAAATATTTAGTATAATACTGTCAGTCAGGTGTGAATCAGATATATATAAGACAGCTTATTATTTGCTATGACAATTCAAGACATTAAGCATAGGTATTACACACATACTAACTGAAAAGAACCCGTGACTTAATGTGAGCACACAGCTCTCTATAAACTATAATTAGGCTTTTAAGTAGTAAAATATATAGTGTACCTACAGTTCTTACTGCACCTGTCAACAAACAAAAGGAACTTATTTACCTGCATAATTTAGCTGTCATAAAACCTCCAGAGTGAATGGCTTTTCATTTATTTATTTTTTTTGTGGGGGTTAATGACTACATGATCAAATCAAACCCGACAGATTAAATAATAAATAAATAAATAAATAAATATAATAGTTTAAAAAAGAATTTAAAAATGGGCAACAATTAGAATAAACTACGAAATAATGTAAAGGTCCTGATTGGCCAAGTTTTCCATGGTAGAGGAAAAATATCCTGTTTCTCGGATTTCAATCGCTTTTTTCAGCATGCTATCGTAACCTATGGTTGCCAGGTCACTCCTGTTATCAAACAGCTGTACTGCTTAGTTTTATAACATTTAGCAGACGCCTTTATCCAGAGTGACTTACAATTTATACATTCTTACAATACAACTAATTGTAGGTTAAGGCTCTTACTCAAGGAACCAACAGTGGCAGAGGTGGGATTTGAACCCTGGACCTTCTGGTTCATAGTTCAACACCTTAACCACTAAGCCAACTTTCTAACCTATACTAAATCCCAAATCAAAAAACCAGCTACCAGTTGTAAAGCGCTACAAAATTGTAGCTTCTCTTTAGTTCACTGTGATGTAAAATTGTCTGATGTAAAATTGGCTTGTCTGAACGGTGCTTTTTAAGTCAAATTTATTATTATTAGTATTATTGCTGTTACTATAAAGAGGCTAGACGAAGTGGCTTAGTTCTCTCACGGGATCTGGCAACCCCATGAATTAACCACAGTCAAAAGGCTATTGGACATTTTATCATCGACTCTGAAATGCAGCTCAAGGAATTGAGGAATTTCCTAATTCACTTTGAAGTTTATGCTTAAATTCCAGCGTGCTTCATTAAGTGAGTCACATTAAAAGCTACAAGCCTTACAGGTTTCTCGGCAGGTGTTCCAGTCCCTCTTGCCCCAGGCAGTTTTGCATCCTTGAGCTCTTAACAAGTACCTGTGCGTTATCAATAAACAAGTGGTACAAGCTCTCTTCATTGCAAAGTGGGACGTGTATTCCTTAGAGTTACAAATCCAGATTATCCATGGCACCATATACAGAATGACATGCTTTGTGTGTCCAAGTGTATTGTTTATCTCAATACTGTATCTGTATCCTTTAAATAAACACTATTGGAATGGATCAGCCTTCGTTCGTGGGTAAGTAAGCTACCTGCAAGGTTACGTAAGGTCAACGCTTCACATGCTGACTCGAGATTGAGCTGTAAGCTTCCTGAAATTCAAGCCTGTAAATCACAACGTGTGTAATTGTCACTTAATACGAGTTACAATGCAGCGTTATAATAATTATGTTCTGTATTGCTATGTAACTGGTTTGGATTGTTGAAATGTGGTCTCAAAGTGAATCAAATTAGATAATGTTCTTTTAATTTCCGGGCATCTATACGCCCCGGAGATGGACCAGCGACCTGTAAAGGGCACACTCATGTCTGCACTCAGCAGGATGTACGAATATGCGCACAAATAAAGGGTCAACACAGATGTAATAACACACAGAACACCCATTTTAGGTTTAAGGAAGTTGATCATTTCCATTTAATTTGGGCTTGTCCAAAAACATGTTCTTGCGTGAGATTTAGGCGGAATTGGTTACTATATTTGGGAGTGAACTACTAACTGAGAAGAGCATTCCATTTTGAGTAACTACGACAAAATGGCTTAAGCCAGATGCCCTGTTTACAGAGAGTAAACAAAAAAGTCAACTGTTTGTAGAAAAAACAGAGCCACTGCGATGCTGGTTCACAAACTCCACGTTTAATTACGGTGGAGTAGTGCGTTTGCCGCCTTCTGCAAATCCCAAGCCCGGTAGAGCCACGGTACTCTGACTTAAGTTAAGCTCAAAGTGACAGAACAGTGGAATCCCCCACTTTTGAAAAGGTGTTAAAAGCGGCCGGCTGCGTCGCACAGTGTTATCTGCTGATTGCAAAACATGCAGCTAAAGGCCAAGTGCTTTCATAAGAGGCTGACTCAGCACATGGAGAATTACTCAGATGCTCAAATGAATGAAGACCGAACCTGGCGGTGCAGGTGGAACGGCGCATGCAGAGCCAGGCTCTCACACGCTCAGCCACGCTGCTGCCAAATCCTAGTCAGAATTAGATTCTCACTCACCTGGCCTGCCTTCCTCCTTTTCAGACCTCATGACTCTGACAGCAGCCGATCCGTTGGGCTCCAGGGTCGCTGCTTGTTCTCATAGCATGCTAACTTGGCTTGACCGCCAGGCTTCACACACACCCTCATACACACATGGTTCCCACAAGGCCCTGCGCACTGGCTCCTCCCTGCCAGGTTACTAGGGAGTGTAGGTGCTTTGTGTACGGAGATGGCCTCTCTTTCTCTCGCTCGCTCAGGCTCCTCGACTCTCTGTGCCGAGTCGTCGTACCTGCTCTGGGAACCTTCAAGGGATGACTGTGCTCGCCCCTCCTTCCTCGCAACCTGTTGTCTTTCTCATACTCCTCCCTGCCTAACAGCTGCCAGAGTAGAAAGAGTGTGGGGGGAGTCGACGCTGTTTCTCCCAGCACTGTTCAGCAGGCGCACACCCGCCCATGAGCAAGGTCATGGGGGAGGGGAAGCAGTATTTGAAAGCTCAGGTGAGGAGGCAGGTGTACCCGGGGAGGGAGAATTAGAAAGATGAGAATGGCCAGGTTGAATAAACTTCTGTGGGGTTTCACCACAGGGAGGGGGGAGGGAGGGAGAAACTTGGCCCCCCTTTATGAAGAACAGGATTTTCACCAAATATGAGGAGCTTCTACTATTCTATTCTATACTACTATTCTACCACATCTATCTTCTTGACAAACCAATTTAAAGACTTTGTTTCAGGTCAACTGCCATAACTGTCTGGAGGAGTGTCTTATTCCTGCTGGACACTTGGACTACGTCCTGTTCTACAGATAACCATGAGCTTGGAGGATTGATTAACTGAAGGTCCAAATCCCTAAGATGCAGTTTAGTGTAACTGTTACCATACCTACATGTGGAACAAGGAGCCAGTTAGGCCCATTTCCTGAGTTTTTGGTTGTCCTCTTAAATTGTAGCAGGTTCAGCAAAACCTACATACACCGCCTAGCCAAAAAAGGTCCCCATCTGTGGGGGCGGAGCTATGATCTGGGGTTGCTGTGCAGTTCTAGGTCAGGTCTCGGTTCAGAAAAGTTACAGGCTCAAAGAATGAGGTCAGCTGATACCTGAATATACTGAACCACCAGGTTATTCCATTCAATTGATTTTTTTCTTCTCTGATGGCATGGCCATATTCCAAGATGATCCAATGCCAGGATTGATGGGGCTCAAATTGTGAGAGAGTGGTTCAGGGAGCATGAGACATCATTTACACACATGGATTGGCCACAACAGAGTCCAGACCTGAACCTACATCTTTGGGATGTGCTGGAGAAGGTAGTGGGTCCAAATCTCCCATCATCAATACAAGATCTTGGGGAAAAATTAATACAACTCTGGACAGAAATAAATATTGTGCACTCCAATGAAATATTGTTGTGTGAGCTTTTTTGGCCAGGTAGTGCATTATTTATTGAGAAACCCATTGCTGTTGGGCTTATATACCTGTTTGAACTGATAGCTCTTCTGAACTTGCCGAGTTCCTTGAAGTCTTTTAAATTTTGATCTATGAACTTTGTTTGCTGCAAGGTGTGCATCGTTATGCACATAAAAAAAATTCAATGCTATTATCCCTGGATTATTTAAAGGCTTCAGTTCCACTGGCCTTATTGAGATTATTATCTTTCTCTACTCTGACTGAGCTAGTAATCAAGATGATTTATGCATTATTAGGCTGCACCTAACATTTGTCCCCAAGCAAAGCAATGCGCCCCACACAGCACTTACTGCAAATGCTAATGTATTATCTCAAATCATCCCGTCCACAATTCCTTTTTCCAAAAGTTTTACATTTCTTTCCCATGTTAATCATATCAGGCACAACCCCATCCCTAAGACCATCAATTTTAGACTCCTGCAAAACCATTCTCCTGCTCATTTTCTATGGAGAGAGGAACCAGCAGCAAAGGACCCCTCCTGGTGCTAGTCCTGTCAGCTAAGAGCAGGTAACCGAGGTTGGAGTTTGGATGGGCTCACCAAAATATCACACATTAAAGATTGGACAAATGTTGCCTGGCCTGATCTTGATATGGCATAAACAACAAATGCATGGATCCATTCTGCCTCATATCAAGAGTTCAAGTTTCTTCTTCTTCTTTTGGCTTTTCCCTTTTCAGGGGTCGCCACAGCAAGTCATCCTCCTCCATCTCACTCTGTCCTC
>JAVSBU010217244.1:0-12001 GCA_033118015.1 Loricariichthys derbyi
TGAAATTCCCCCCGGACATTTTTTTAAGTCTCAAAAAGAGGACATGTCCAGGTAAAAGAGGACGTCTGGGCACCCTAGTTAATTTAAGACAACTTCAAGCTCCATTCGACATGCTTTCAGTGGTGATAGTTGGCTCCTAGAGTGGACAACCGATACTTTTAGCTTTATAACAAAACAATATAAAAACGGAAAAATACAATTATAATTTCTGTGTTAGCTTTGAGCATGTACAGTTCACCCCAGAGTCTGCAAAAGTCTCCAATAACACCGCAAAAAGTCGCTAGATTTGTTGCTAGTCGCATTTAAAAAGAATAAAGTCGCTTGAATCAATGAATTTTTACAAGGGGCCACATGAGGGACCTGAATTGTGTCAGCGGGCCAAACCAACGGCAACTTTAACTTTAACTGCTCAACTATCTTCCATTGTAAAATGCACTTAATTACATAATGTGTATCATTCAGTTCATGAATATCTGGAGTTCCTTAATAATGAGGAGAACTGTTATACATTCAAAATTTAACATTTAATCACTGAAACGAAGCTGCAGTATACAGGTGGGGTGAAAAACAGAAGACACGCCTTACTTTTTCTGGTGATTTTATGAGAAATTATATAACTTGTTATGATGGCTGCATCTCTGGTGGGGTGAAGTTTGGTGGATTTGCAGTTTTGTGAGTAACACAGCAGACCCCTCACGCTCTCTTCATTCTGTATTTGTCCTCAGGCTTGGTCGTGTAGTGGCGATTCAAATTGTAATCTTTAAACACAGCGACTTCTGTACCACAAATTAAGCAGACGGCTTTACCTTTAGTCTCTCTAAAGAAATACTTGGCAGTCTACGTCTTGAAAACAACATTCGTTATCAATTTTTCTTTTCTTAGCATGAGCTGACGTCCTGAGGGTGACCTGGCTAGCATCACATACCGCTGTTCACCTTCACACATGAACGAAATAAGCGCGAACGTAACACTTTTCAAAATAAAAGCATGACATGACATCATGCATGACATCGATACTTTTTCATTTATTTTGTAATTTATGATTGGCCTCACGTGGGCTGGACATTGATACAGAAAGGGCCGGATGCGGCCCGCGGGCTGTGGTTTGCCCAGTTCTGCGCTAGACGGTCTGAAAAGTCGCTAAACTGACTCTCTCTCTCTCATGACCGCTACTCTCTGATTTACTTCGTCTGTGACAGATTTTGGTCCATTCTACGCATGTGTCAGTCACGATGGCACAAGTTTTAAGTAGCCGTTTTCAAATGATATAGGAATGCAAGATCGGCGCGATTTTTCTGATTTTATTTTATTTTTGAAAAACGTGGAAAACTTAAGTCTGGCCTTACGAGCATCTTTGAATACCTTCTTCCAGAAAATGCATATCGGTGCATTTTATAAAGGATTCCAAAAGGAACTTGGGGAGCTTCTTTATAGTCATGGTCCATCTCAGACAATCTAAGGCTTAAAACAGTATCCTCCAATCTAAGTGCAACAGCACATGGTTCTGTACCAGCTACAATACAGTCATGGAACATCCTGTTCCAGTGAAATTCAATAAAATGTCAACATGTCCTGATTCATCAGGTTTGGAATCTGATTTAAGAACCTAGATACAAGTCAGCAAGATCTCTTTTAGCAGGTAAGATACTGACCTGTTCAAATCCCACCTTGTTGGGTTTAGCCTACAATTACTTGGATGACTAAATGTAATTAAAAATAGTGTTGATTTTTAACCATGATGTTCTTCCTCCCCTGGAGAACATTTTACACTAAACAGAAGCAACGTTCATCTGAATAACTGTTTGCTTGGTGTTCAGGCAGTTTCTGTTCCTCTCACCTTCCAACAGCAGCTCTCCAAACGTATAACCAAAGCATCCATGAAAAGATCAGCAGTTCAGGACAGACTGATTCGAATTCATAGGCTGGGTTTAATTGAGCATTTTAAATTATTCTCCAAGTGATGTAACTGATGAATCATGGATGAGACATTTTTGCCAACTCTGATTTAATGAGGTTATTCACTAAAGGAGGAGAAAATAGCAATAATGTTACTGGTCATTAGAGTCATTTAACACATCTAATCTAGTTCCAGGTTTTCATATCGCAAACAATTCCAAGTACTGATCCTGGTTGGAAAAAAATAAAAAGGACTTAGAGCTCCAACCCATGCTAAAAACTCCTGTCTATTTCAAACCTCTGTTTCAGAGTCAGGTGTGTACATTTATGGTAATGTGCAAATGTGTTTACCATAGTGTTGATGACTGGGCCCCAAATTGTACCCTTAAATCTTTTTACCATGTTACCCTTCCCAAAAAGTGATTTATTGGCTGCTACCCTTCCAAAATACTGTAGAAGAGTCAATTTAGCATCCTGATGTTGCTACAATAAATATATGCCACCGTACATAGGTGGCAGGGCAGTTGCAATTTAATATCTAATATGAATTAATTTATATTTGTGGCAGGGTTTGAGAATTTGAGGGTGGACAAGTGAAGACTCAAGAACTGGATCTTTCTAAAACAGCACATCAGAGTTAAATGTGCTGGATTCTCACAGTTTCTGCATGATTCTCAGTTACCTGCCCTGCTCTGAAATCATCACAGCGTAAAAGCGCTGTCACATAAAAGACAGGTTTCTCATTTTATTACGGTGCTGATAACAGAGCGAGAAATATAAAACCAGTGGGGTAAGGGACTAAGTGGAACATTATGCTGCATGAAGTTCTACAGTGAGATAAGTTTTTACCCATCTTAAAAATAAAAAACCTTTGAAAATGAGAGAATTTCACAGAACGCACCACAGACTAAGCATTTAGCAGATTCTGATATCCACAGCAACTTACAACTTATACAGTCTTACAGAGTAAAATGCAAGCAACTGTGGGTTTAAGCCCCAAGAGTGGCAGCTACACAACCCTTAACCTACTGCTCTATAGTTTAGTATATTGAACGCACCACAAGTCAATATATACATATACACACTGCTTAGTAATGGACTTCCAAATCTCTCAAGCTCAGCAAAAAATCTGGCTAGCTCCTACTCCAGCTCTCACTGGGTCCTAATTGGTTCTTAATGTGTTTGCCTGGCGGGAATCAGTTATCCTAGCATCAAGTCTCAGACATGCATGATTTCCTTTTTAACCCATTTTGTCCAAATTTCCACTCACTTATTGACACAAATTGGCTCTATTGTACAATAGCTACCAATCCAGGAGGTTTAAAGCTTGTATATGCTTCCTTTAAGGCTCATGCACTGTTGCCGGGCAGCAGGATGATGCTACAAACTGAGCACTTTTGCAGAAACCAGAGTGTCAATGACAGACAAGATTGCATCAGCACAGGTTTATATCGGAACTAGTGTTATATGTATACACACTCAAATCGGGGCCAATTTAGAGCACTCTATTAACCTAATGCACGTCTTTGGGCTGTGGAAGGAAATCGGAGCACCTGGAGTAAACCCATGTGGACACGGAGAATGTGCAATCTCCACACAGAAAGGACCCAGACTGCTCCAACTGGGATTGAACACAGAACCTTCCTGCTGTGAGCCACCGTTCAGGCATTTTTTGATGGGATTTTTAGTTGACGCGTGGTTCCACCTTTACACGCTAAGCATGTCCCGAGCTGGTGCGTTGCATACCGCATATGCTGTGCAGTGGGTACACACACTAGTCTCTGTCTTGATGCCAAGAAGGTGAGGGACGAAGGTACCACCCTTCTTTTGTAGAGGGAGGGTAGAGTAAGGTCTGGAGGCCTGAGGTAAAGAGAGGGCTTAGTGTGCTAGTGTAGGGACAGTTAGCTGCATCTTGGTGCCGCCTGACACCCCTCGGTACACCCTGCACTCCCCGTATGGCCGTCCAGGCACAGCAGGACCCAATGGATCCACACAGGTGTTACCGCTAGGGCCTCAGATCCCGCAGGCATTGCTCAGGCCCTGTGCCCTCACAGCACCCTGCTGGCTCTCGCTTGGGCCTTCCGTTTGTCCCAGTGGTTGGCCAGTTCAGTACATCAGGCTATAAAATTGGGTCCACGTCACCTTGGACGTGTCCTACTTGTTGCCACGCGCCCTAGCCCCATGGCCTTTTTTTGGGGGGGGGGGGGGCTTATTCGGGTTGCTTTTTACCATTGCTTTTCAGTTGCCTTATTTTACTTTCCATAAAGCCTACTCTTATATGTGAAGCTGTCAGCGTTTGGGTCCTCCTATCCACTTCACCCCCCACATCATGACAGTTCTTACACAAAGTTGTTTTGTCCAGGCAGCTAAAGAACTAGCTTACATTACGGCAATAGAGAGAACATGCCAAACACTAAAATTGAGGGGTTTTAGCTTTTCATTTAAAGAAAGTCCTAAAGGAGAACTTTTTAGTAACTCTCAGACCAAGAGATAAATGGAAAGTCACTTTTACTCAATAACAAAGATTCCTCACATCTCCCCTTGAGTTTAACAGTAAAGGTCAAAAATGAAATCAAATATTTCTTCCCCATAAAATAGTTTCTGTGGATTATTGTGAGATAGACACTGAGATGGACTGGCAGTGAACTGTGTGTTCTCCAGAATTAGGTGATGGAGCCTCACAGCACTGACCAGGAGTAATCAGGTTTAGATGTGAAAAAATATTTTGAATATTTGAATAGCTGCCCATAACGGCATTACACATAACATACTCAAAGGCTTTTACATTTGTTGTTTCCCTGGGTTCAAACCATAGGCTGAGCTTACAACTAACGAACTTTGAGATCAACTCAGTGCTGTCTCTTTTAACATTAACACTTGACTTCAAAAATGTTTTTTTAAATGTTAGAGTAAATGCTGCTGTGTGAAACTGCAGCTCGTTAAAGTTGGTATTTTGTTACATTTTTGTTGTTCTTCATTTGTTTTTTAAATCATTTTTAAATATTGTAATGTTGTAAGCATTTAATTTCCCTGACGGGCTCAATAAAGCCTTAAGTACACTCCAAAAAAAACTTAATCATCTCTGACTGAAACCTACCTAACAGCATGCAGTAGCTCGATGAGCATAAAACAGCTGCGATTTGATTTGGTATGGACTGGGCAAATTTATGTAGCCAACATCAAGGTTAAGCCACTCCCAGAACATTAGCTCAGTTATTGAGGTCTTTCATTAACACAGTACCTAGAATCATCTGACCAGATAAGTTTCCAGTCATAAACAGTCCAGTTGTTATTTTCCCCCTTTGTAACCTGGCAACTTTGTGAGCAGAAGTGAGCAAAAGCCTCGAGTTCCACTCTGCTCCATATGTTCATGGTATCCAGTTCCCTGTGGAGTGTTCTTTCAGAAATTGATTGTGAAGGACCTGCGTTGACTTCTCCCATGGACGCTGTGAAATACAACTAGGGTCCCTAAAACTTAAACCTACACCTACAAACTTCCTTCACTCTATGGCCTTTAGCACACCCTAATGCAATCACACCTTTTTGCCAATCATTAACATATGCAATTAACATCGCAACATATTTTCCACACATCGAAAGAGACGGTCATGGCAGTTATTTATAGTCTGATCATCCTTGTGCAATGCCATCTGCAGGATCCTGAAGTTACTACCACCTCAATTATGGATTATGGAGTAGAAGGTCCAGGATTCAAAACCCACCTCTGCCAAGCTGCCACTGTTGGGTCCTTGACCAAGACCCTGAACCTAAAATTGCTTAGATTATAAGAATGTATAAATTGTTAGTCGCTCTGGATAAGGACATCTGCTAAATACCAAATGTAAATCTATCGGGTTATGTCTTCTTAAGAGAGAAAGGAGAAACACTTCTGACAAAGCTGATATGTAAATGAACCAAGTCTCTTGAGCTATGAAAGATGCAAACAGAAGCATTTACACTCATTGTCTGAGACTGTTTTGGCCCATACACTATTTACAGACATATTAGGAGTAGTAGACATGGGGGACATGTCAGAAGTTACTAATAGAAAGTCCTCAGCATTGAAAGTATGTCAGGTGATTAGAATTGCTGTCATAATCAAAATAGAGCTCTCACTACAAAATTACTCACTATCTGAATGGTTTTCAGGAACGAGTGACAGTCGCTGTGCTCATAATCGTCCATTTGCTCAGTGGTGATACGGTGTTACCTATACTGTGGAGAACAGGACTAAAAATACAGAAACAGATGGTCTGTAGTCAGGGATTGTCCTTATGAGGTGCAGGTAGAAGGTAGAGCTACCAACGATTCAGAGCAAAGTGGGAACCAGTGGTTATTAGCAACTGTATAACTTGTATTGATTTCCGAGTTCTTTGTCCCTAATTCCATACAGTAGTACCTATGGCTAGGCTAGTCCAAGTCCAGATTATCCTAATCCACAAGACTCATTATTGGCACAAAGGCTTTTTTTTAAGTAGCTTGTCCTAAAGCCCAAGATGTCACCTTCTCCATTTAAATATCCTTATTTAGAGGCTGAAATTGTGGCGTCCATTTTTTTCTCAAACAGTATCTGGAATACTGATTTGTCTGACTGCAATACACATTTATGTCATGGTCCTTCCCAGATGCTTCTGAACCCAGAGAAGTTGAAGCCCCTTCTAGAAATGGTTAACATAATGTCATGATATGAGCAGAGGACCTAAACATAGGGATGGATGATAGGTGGTGAAAGGGAAGGGAAACACGTTGTGGAAGTGACAGCGGTGGATACCTGCTATCCCTACGCTGTCTAACGGTTCTAGCGAATTACCTCGGCCCTCCTGGTGCCTACTCTGCCTCACCCCCTTGGCTGGAGAGATGGTATCGGTAACCCTAAGGAGGCAGGCACCCAGCGCAAGAATCACCGCCGAGGCACACGGGGGAAAATAGGGAAATGTCAAAAGTGCACAAAAATGCAAATGCGAGTAAACACAGGTAACAGGGCAAAACCCATGGGAAAACAACCAAAAAATCAGAAGGGAAGGGAGAATGAAGGAAGCGAGGTGAAGCACTGCAAAAATCCACACAAAACAAAAGGCTTGAGTGAGCCGAGCTCTTCTCAAGCCAAAAACAAAACTGAAAGGATCACTGAGCGAAATCACGTGAGAATAGTGGAGAAACAAGACGACAAATGAGAAGCGAGAACAGCAGCCGGAGACTGAAACTAAACAGCTCGATTAAATGCGACAATAGTCCGGAAAAACGGAAAGACATGACATAGGAAAAAAAAAAAACCCACGAAGAGAAACAATGCAAAAATGACAGAACGCGGTGCATGCAAGGACGCGACAAGAGCCAAGTCAGACGATGCTGTATTAATAATGCTCCTCACACCTGGCTCTTGCTAGCACCCAGGACGCTCGGGTGCCCTCTGGTGGCCTGAGCAGCCGTAGTAACATATAAGGTTTCTTTTTTTTAATCACAGTAAAGTTTTAAGTGGCACTTGTGAATGTAACACTGTATTGTAATGTTATCAAAGGTTTTCCAAAGTAATCTTTGCCCATGTGGTTCTATCAGCTATTGATGAATGACGGTTCTTGATACAGTTCTTTGAGAAACATTTTTTAAACATTTCAATCATTTTCTGGCACGTGTGGACAAACTGGAGATCATCTGTCCATCTTTTCTCCTTAAAAACATGTGGATACTTTTTTTTACTGGTTTTAAATGCGTTCCATGCAGGCCTGAAAGGCAGGTATGGAAAATGCAAGAATGAATATTTATTGTGTATGAGTATTTGTACTTTCTATATCACCCAACCTTTTCTGTTTCTGGGTTGAAGGTTGGATCAAGCTGAAGAATAAGACGAGGTCTAACTAAAGACTTGAAGAGGGCAGTGCTTTGTCAGTGCACTCAGACCGGGACGTGGTTTGCTTTTGTGTTGCTTTCAGGCCTCATTGCTCAGGAAATGAATCTCTCCCACAGTGACAGCGTGCATAACAGTTTCTCAAACACCTAACGCAAAATAAAGCATACAGTCACTGACGTCTATCTGGCCTTGGTCTTTAAATTTAGACACGATGCTCTGTGATAACACGACAATAGATACCCACGAGTGTTTGCTATGAATAAAACCTATTTGGAGAGGAAATAAGCAGGCAGCTGGTGCAGGAGTGTGTATCCCATTCATGTCTTACAAACAGTTGGCCTGCAATATGCTGAATCTCACACACCATCATCACAGATCAAACAATCACCTACAGCTCAATCTTTGTTGGCACATGATAAACGAGAGGCCGAAGCAGAAAGCCAGTTGCAGTTTCACACGTAAACGATAATCAAGCCCGAGACGAGTCACGACCTTCATTGCATGCACAGAGTTGCTTTGTGTTCTAATTAAGTTTAAATTAGCAGTGATTCCTTACCTTCCTATAAACGATCATATTGGGAGAGTCCTCCTCCGGATCGGCGGTCCCCACAGCCCCCTGGTCCTGAGAGGCCTGAGCCATGCTGCCCGTTTTCCCCTGCTCACGATCTGACTGTTGGAACAGAACAGAGGCGAGATCAATCGCATGGACCGGATCCCAGAGAGCTTCCCAACAATGATACGCTTTGAAGCCAACAAATTAACCATCTGCAGTCGTTTGATCCCCGTGAATGCCAACAGATTAACATTTCATAAGCACAATACAATATGGCAGAAAGAGAGCAGATCGTTATTACTAGTACAGACAAAAGCACTGAACATCTGCTACATTTGGGCGAAGAGGTAGGGAAGCAAAGAAAAGGAAGAACTTCACAGCATGGAGACCAGTTTTGTTCAGCTGTCAAGCGATATGTTCATTCACTGTGTTTAGAAGTCAATCAGATTTAATAATGGGAGTTACCCTCAAGTCCTTCAGAAGTCTGATAACTCAATTTCACAACTAAAGTGACTACTGGTAATGTTACTGTATTCAGCATGTACAGGAAAATCTCTACAAACCCATAGAGAGACTTTGGTAAACCTAGGGAAAGTTGTGTGAAAAGACCTGGACGTGACCAATCATGTGTCTGAGATACCCTGACCAAGTTGAACTTCACCGCTGGGACCTGAAGCTGGGCTTGTGATTGGCTAATGAACTGTCACTGCTCCACACAAAAGCTGCTCACTTAGAGATTTGTTTTGTATTACCGTATTTTTTCGACTATAAGACACACTTAAAATCATTTAATTTGATCAAAAATCAACAGTTCACCTTATAATCCGGTGCCTTATGTATGAATTCTGGTTGTGCTTACTGACTGATTTCATGTGGTACATGGAGCTCAAAACTGTCAAAATGTTTTAGAATGGCTTTGATAAGATACGAAGCTGAAGAGCTTGATGGATTTTTGGACCATTACGGTTACCGTATGTACTTCAACATAATATTATGGCGTGTTTGTCAGAGTCATCCTTCTGAAGTGGATTTCAAACTCAAGGCTATCAGGTATGCAGTAGAATGCAGGAATAGAGCGGCTGAGAGAGAATTCAACATTAATGAATCAATGGTGAGGAAGTGGAGGAAGTAAGAAGATGATCTGCACCAAGTAAAGAAGATCAAACAGAGTTACCATGGTAACGCTGTCTATACAAAATTTTAATGAGCGTCTAAATGCTGTTTAATGGAACCTGGCTGCAAAGTAACGTTAGGGGAGAAACTGCTCAAGCTTTTTACTCTACAGTTTGAAATGAAAACCAAACAGTTTCTGAGGGAACAAAGTGTGATGATCACAGTTAGAGGACAAACTTGAACAGTGGGTTATTGAACAGCAGGTAGAAGCGTCTCTACAGTCTCTATTCGACTATTTGAACTTTCACGAAAGGTAGAATCATCACTAAACAGATAAGTAACAGCAATGAGACTCGGATAATTATGAGAGAGATCTGGACATGATTGATGCTGAAATCACCCAAACTGTTTACCTCAGACACTGAGGATGAAGAATTTAATGGATTTATGGAGGAGGAATGAACTGAAAAAGTGAGTGAACTGTTTTGTCTTTTATTTTATAACTGAACAATGTTGAGAGTTAATTTGTAAGAGTTGAATAAAGTTCATCTTATCTGACTTTTTTTTGGGCATGTGTTACAATAAAATGCCCCTCTAAAATGTCAGTTTTATGCAGGATTACTGAGCAGAACTACAAGATATACCACAGAAATTCATCATAGGCACTACATTTCCCATAATGCATCTTTCTGAAAGCTTAAGCAGCTAATGCTTACAATCAGAGCCAGTATCTTTTGGTTTTTCCTCATGGTTTAATGGAAACCCACAAATACTTAAACTGCGGCCAAGGTAATGATCTTATAACTGTTTAGTTAATTTAATTAGTAAAAATTATTTAGAGTTATAGTTATTTTCTTATCAACTGAAGATTAACACTAACTTTAATGTTAAATCACTTGGTTTGAGTGGTGTTTAACAGGATTATTTTTTATGGATAATTGTGTCCCTATGACTGATGGACAAGCAGAGGAATACAGCTGTACCCCTTTAAATTCTGTGGCCCAGTATAACAAATCTAGAAACAAAACAAATGAAAAATATTTTGGCTTTTATATTATTTCCACAATATAGAGCTGTACAAATAAAACTAACTCTTCACATCCACAGTTTAGTACATTAACCGCTAGGCTAACAGATCATGATATCAGATTAAAATGTTAAAAACATGATCCAATTCACCAGCATTTGGATTGTACAATGGCGTGAAAAAGTGTTTGCCCCTTTATGAGTTATTTTGCATGTTCATCACAAATATTTTAGATGAAACAAATTTAAATATTTCTGGAAAGACAACACACATACAAAATGCAGTTTTTAAATGGAAGGTTTTATTATTAAGGGAGAAAAAAAATCCAAACCTACATGGCCCTGTGTGAAAAGGTGTTTGGTAGAGTATTGGTTAGAACTTTACACTGCCAGTGTTATTCAGTTATTGGACTGTGATATCGAGGAGGAAAAGGCCTTGGGTTACAAACGTACCAAACACACTGTTCAGAACTGTAGTGACTCATTGGTTAAAGCTTTAGACTACAAATCAGAATGTTGCACAACACAGCAGATACTGATACATCTTGAATGCACAATGAACAACCCATGCAAATGAGGCTTAACCACTGAGCCACTGCTTTTGAAAAAGTGAGTTTTTATTATGAAGCTCCACCAGTGGTGCTGCAGTCGTATCAGCCTGCTGGGATGGTGCATGAAACGGAGCACAGTCATCCGTAACAGCCTGACACACAACAGGGCTCTGACAGCATGAGAAGAGCTATGAGATGGTGGGGAGAATAACAAAGGATGGGTTTTATAGGCAGAAATACATTTACGGAGGAGCAGAAGAAATTCTCCAGAAATTAAGGCATTGGACTTAAGTCGTCTACAGAAAACCGTATAATGGATTGGCAGTGCGAAACCAGTGTAGGAGAAATCACATTATACACTTCATAGTAATCTAATCAACTACAGTGGTGCTAGAAAGTTTGTGAACCCTTTATATTTCCACGTCTGTATGACCTAACACATTGTCAGATTTACACACAAGTCGTAAAACTGGATAAAAACCCAATAATACAAATGAGACCAATATATCACATCAGATCATTTATTAATAGAGGAAAAGGATCCAATAATACACATCTGTAAGTAATGATCCTTTCCTTTCAGTATCTGGTGTGTTTCTTAATATGAATAATATGGTCCTTAATAAGGTTCTTCTATAATGTTTCTATTGGATTAAGGTCAGGACTTTGACCTCTGCAAAATGGCAGCAAAATCCATGATGCTACCACCACCATGTTTCACAGATAGGACAAGGTTCTTATGCTGCAATGCAGTGTTTTCCTTTCAGCAGACAAGTTATGGCCTCATCCATCCACAAAACATCAGCAGCAATGTTCTTTTCGGAGAGCAGTGGCTTTCTCCTTGCAACCCTGCCATGCACTCCATTGTTGTTCAGTGTTCTTCTGATCATCTTCTCTCGGCTTTTACCTTTTCAGGGGTCGCCACAGCGAGTCATCGTCCTCCACCTCACTCTGTCCTCTGCATCCTCTGTCCTCACACCAACTACTTCCATGTCCTCTCTAACTGCATCCATA
>JAVSBU010217353.1:0-12000 GCA_033118015.1 Loricariichthys derbyi
GGGCGGAGCTAAATTTGCATATTTTCCTGACCTTCCTAAATGCTTAACCGGGATTTTTGCAGGTAAAACCAAAAAAGACTTATCTCGGTTAACTCGGCTGCAACTGTGTATGTGTGAACATGGCATAAGTGTTAATGTGGGACTTACTTTAGACACCCTGTATTTGTGGACATGCCTAATGCTTGTCACTTTGCTCTTTATACTAACTTAGGGTGGCCCACCATCTTTCTCCAAGCTGGACTATGCTGTGGCCTGGTTCATCAGGGAGTCTATGACCATCCAGATTTTCCTCTCTGCTGTCTGGGACCCCACTATCAGCTGGAGGACGGGTCGGTACCGACTACGCTGTGGTGGCACAGCAGAGGAAATATTGGATGTATAAAGGAAAAGGACAAAAAAAAAAGCACCTTGAGCGGACACACTTGTGATGAAAACAAAAGAAGTGGGTGGAGACTGAACCCTCAGAAATATTTCTGCAACATGACTGGTTTTGATTTTCCTGTGTAAGTTTTAAATGAGGAATTGTTGATTTTTTTTTTTACTGTTTTTTAGAAAACCTGTGGCATGCCTGAAAGTTTGTATGGAGTATTTATTTTCCTTTTTTTTTGTGCAAGCCACGCCAGAGTTTGCTGGACCAGTCGTTCTAAAATGAGCCAATTATAGTGGAGGGGTAGGTAAAGAGAAGAAATATGTGAAAAACGGGGGCTAGTTGCTCGAACCGTATCTTAGTACAGCAGTGGACGTTGTAATACCTAAATCCATAGGAGTTTTAATTTTTTTAAAGTGCTGATGAAGTTTTCTGTGAGCCTGAACGGCACTTTATTTCCATTTTACGATAGCGGTTATGATTTCTACTGATGTTGGTAGGTTCTCGTTCGAAATCCAAAAATAATCAAACTGCCGTTAGGATTCAGGGAGGCATTTTAATAGATACGTTTAGGTACATAATGCAGTGTTGTTTCTCCACTCACAACGCTGTTGGCATGATATTTATGGACTACTGAATTCTTGAATTGCGTTTACTGGCCAGAGCAATACCACAGGTTTCTAGCAAGCAGTCATGTATGGAACAATGACACTTCACAAACGTTCCCCTCTCCGGTTGGGTCTTGTGAATAAGTAATAATGCAGTGTTTGCCTAATCAGTATTCATAACGTGTCGTGTTTGACATATAGGTTACGGCAAAACCTTCAATCAGCAAATGGTGAAGCATTTGCCGAATGCTAGGGATGCACTGATCTGTTTAATACGATACTAATATCAGCTAATACTGAGCCTCCGTTAGCTTCTAAACAGTTTAGGCTTGATCAGAAGCGATTCAGAGTCCCTTAGTTCGAGCCTAAACCTGCAATTCACCTGTGTGGAGGTTGCATGTCTGCCCCCTGTCTGTGTGATTTTACTACACGTACTCCTCTGAACTCCTCCCACATCCCAAAGCCATGCGTCAGGTTAATTGGTCACTATAAATTGGCCCAGCATGAATGCGTCTGACTAGCACTGAATACAACTGTATTACTGTAGGTTTCAATACAGCTGCTTCCTTCACACTACAGCCTTGGGCACACACACAAATGCAATCACTCCTTTTTGGCCATCATTAACCTCTGCTTTGCGACCCATTTTCCACACATCAAACGAGACATTCACCGTACTGTACCACCTCTTCTCAATCTACATATTTGAGGTCTTCATTGCTCGATCATCCTTGCGCAGCGACGTCTGTAGGACCCTGAATTTAACCACCTTAAACATGCAAGGAGACTTTTTTTGATCTCGAGGGAATATCATACAATTACGTTACATTGTATCCAATCAGTGCATCCCTACATATGTGAAAGCTGTTATGCTACCATTAATGACCCTGTATGACGTAAATATTACTGATTGGGGCTTGATCCTTCATAGTTACGTATTAACTAGATGCGCTAAGCAATACGTCGTCAAACAGAGTGCCGTGGGGACAGAGGAGTTGCTTTTGTGCATCTGCTTGGAAACACAGTGTGGTGACTGGTGCAGTTCCAGTAGCTGTGTTGCCGTGCACAGAAAAAGCAGCAGTGATCCTTTCGCCTTCGCTCAGTTTAAGAAATTTGGTCTACTCCCCCAGGCTTCGCTCTGTCCACGTGCCAATGAATTACTGACACACATTCCCGAACCCTTGTGAATCCATTGCACGCACGTTTTTCCTTTTATTGCTTTTCTCGCCCTAGAAGAGATGTCAGTATTTCCCTGAGACGTTTGATATTTGCCTCACGGAAGTGTTTTTTCAAGGCAAGCCTTTTTGGATTTACTTGAGGGGTGACCTCCAAATTATGTACTCCTATTTTATCTTCGATCCTGTTGCATTTCAACTGGCGGAATTGATGCGGAACTTGAGCCACTGTGACAGTGTGGATGATTGATGAAGTGAGGCACTTTTGCCCCCCTTTTGACACATTTCAATCATTAAATATGAAGCTGTTTAGCATTTTGTGCACTTCCAGTGATGTAAATTGCCAAACCACTCAGGTTTTTAAGTGGAATGCCAGGTCTGTTAGAGATAATAATGCTCTTTAGATACCTGGTGGTAATATTAGTCATGACCTTCTTTGCCTATACCTGACGATTTACATGCACGTTTCTTCTTGGAGCTCTTATCCTCCCCATACTGACTGACACTTAATATCTGGAGGACAAAACACCTTAGGTTTTGCCTCGGCTGCCATCGTGGCCCTAATCTTGTCGTGAACCCAGGCCCAGTTTAATGCCAGTTCTTCAATAATATCCCTCTATCTGTCAGATTTCTCAGTCTTTCTACCAGAATTATCCAGCGTTTATCAAGCATTTATTATGTAAGACTGAATATAATCAGTTAATAGTTACAGTTTACTCTAAAGTGTAATGTGGTGTAGTTTCATCCATCTTACCAATGGAACTAATGGAAAAAAACATCCTCGGGTGCTTTGGCGGTACGTTTGTGGTCAGCAGGCCATGACTTGGAGCGTGCACACTTCCACTGAAAGTCTGAGATTTGTTGTAGCTAAGAGGCTTCATAGTAACACTTGAAATGGAAAAAATAAGTCAAAATATCTTTGGTGTCCTCAGTTGCTCTGGCGGTACGTTTGTGGTCAGCAGGTCAGGACTTGGAGCGTGCACACTTCCATTGAAAGTCTTTTCCCAAGAACCCTGATTTCAACAAGTTTTGAACTTGTTGAAACTTTCTAGTCCTGACCTGCTCATGAACGTACCATAAGAGCAGCTGAGGATGCTAAATATTTTGTTTTACTAATTTTGGTGTTATGACTGTCACAAAACTTTAGAAAAAGTGCACGTAATTAAAAGTAGTATTACTGTACGGTGTTGGAAAGTTGATTGAAGCTACAGTAGATTACACTTTAGCAGCATATTAAGGTCTGCATGTGAACATTATCTGACTGCGTTAACATCAGCTTTAAAAATATCATCATCACAGCCAGTCACGATGCTGTACATGCGCTGAGATAAGAAATTCCAAACATGGACTTGAGACGAGTTTCGGTTATACGGGTACATCGTGTCGCTCGCTCGCGGTAATGGCAGATGCTGTAGATACAACGCGCTTGAAAGATGGAATATTTCTGGAATCTATGCTGAATTTCCCATGCTAACAATAGGACTAAGAGGCTGAGCATCCTAGACCATTCAGCAATAAAACTCCAATAAAAGATCCGCTCTGATTTAGTCTGTGAAATACATTGCTGGTTATATTAGTCAATGTAGATCTGTACATAATATTTTATTGACCATTTCAATTATAGTAGTAGTGCATTCACAACGGACGCGGTGGATTCAGCGACGTGGCTGAATACGTCAGTGCTTATAAATAGTTTTGGCAAATAATGCTTCGTAGATTTTATGTCTATTTTTCCTTCCCTTACTGTTCGTATTCCTCTTCTGATGTGTAGTTTGTTCTGATTTGTAAGTGGCAGGAGGTCTACGACACTGTAAATGTTTATACTTCTCAGTATGAGTGAATGAAGTTTGCTTTATTCATATTGATTTTAATGTACGATGGGGAACGGGACTTCTTTCCTTGTTGTTTGTCTGACTGTGTGGCTTCAATTGCAAACTCAAACTCTCAAGCTTACTACAAATGCTTAACATATCGATAGTAGGCAGTGTACACTACATGGACAAAGATATCTGATGGGATTTTGGTGGCCTACTGGTTAAGGTGATGGACTGTGGACCAGAAGGTCCAAGTTTCAAATCCCACCTCTGACAAGCTGCCACTTGAATCCTTGAGCAAGAACCTTAACCCACAGTTCTTTGGATTGCATCAGTTGTAAGTCGTTCTAGATTGGTCAAAGTCAAGACCAAGCCCGTATTTTTACGTGAACTTCAGGACTCCATAAAGCTTTGGCCTTGTTGTGTGGGGGTGGTTGGTGTCACGGAGCATGAGAACAACCTGCAGCTTTTCTCATGTAATGTAACCAACCGCCCTTCACTTTGACTCAACAACCCACCATAACAATGAGGTAAACCTCAGACTTTTGACTTGAATCGTTTTTTTTATCTTGCTGAGATATGGAACGTATAGTTCTGACTTACCTACAGATAACATAAGCCCTTATCGGTCATGTTTGTGTGATTGCAAGCAGATGTTTCCTTTTCCCTCAAAAACAATTCAAACGAATTTGATCAAAGCACAAACAGATCTGCAATCTCCAGTTCTTTCAATTTGAGAAATTCAAAAACGTCGCCCTTAAAATAGCCGCAACACAATGCTTGCTTTATGGACTCAAGTTGCCGTATATCCTTCAGACTTTGCTTTTTTGCATGCCTCTAATGCACTTACCTGCAGCCACGTGCATCTGTCATGCCAGGAGCTGTTTTCCTCTTGCCGCTGCTTTTCCCGACATGGTTCACCTAACGGTGTAAAATTAACATGAATAACCTTAGCATGGCATTTTCATATTCAGTTTATATTCATGCAAAGATGGTGTAGAGGAAAAAAACTGAAACTTTGAGAGCATAGCTCAAAAGTTCCATTCAGATCCTTGCTTACCATTTTCAATGTTCTCACTCTCTATTGGGTTTCTTTCTGGTGATCTCATTCCATGCTCTTAAATACCAGCACGTGTGCGTGAATTTTCTGGATTGACCACCTGTCCAGGGTTTATTCCTGATTTACACCCCCTGTTCACATTATAAGCTCTAGATCCACCTTCCTCATCAGGATCAAGTCGTGACTACAGCTGAAAGACGCACATAATCAGAAGCTTCAAGCCACCAGTCACACTCGTGGGAAAGAAGTCTAGTTGTGATCCACTGCTTTACCTGCTCTATGATGAATTGAAGAGTAAAACAAATGTGCTTTAAAAAACTAAGAAAAAATGTGTACAGTATATTTATGAAGTTTCAAAATATAAGAAGGCTTAATTTATTCTAAGGCTTGACATATTTTTGTTGACATGTTTTTGTAGCTCCTCTCTCCGTCTGCTGTGTAGAACTATGGCTGAAATGACCTTCCCCATTTGGAAATGGTTCTTTTTTGTAGCTCTTAATTGTTCTGTACTGTGTTCAGAGTCAAACCTCTGATCCAGAGCAGGGAACTATGTCATTACAGAGAAATTAAAGCTTTATCAAACCAACTGGAGAAGACTTTAAATTTTTCTTTGTCTTGTCAGCACATCCAGTGGAAGTTCATTCCATCACCTGGGTCCAAGTATGGAGAAGAGTCCTGATGTTTCTTTAATCTGGTGTGGCAGGGCTAGTCAAGCCAAGCTTGTGTCTCGAAGGGTATGAGGTACAGAGCGTGGTTCGATTAGAGCCTTTGGTAAGAAGGTGCTGGTCCATTTTTGGCTTTGTAGCTACAGGGAGCTAGGGAAGAGAACGCAGCAGTGGGGTGACATGATAAAACGTGGGTAAGTTGAAAACCAGATGTGCATCTGCATTCTGAATGGGTTGCAGAAGTCTGCTTGTATACGTGGGAAGACCAGCCAGAGGAGAATGGTAGTAATCTGGTTTTTGACACAACAAGAGACTGGACAAGCACGTGGGTGGCTTCCCTGGAAAGGGAAGGTCAAATTATCCTGATGTTGCAGAGGAGATACCTCGTGACTGGGACAGTTTAGAAACCAGAGCAGAGAAACAGCTGGTTATAAGATAACCCCAAGGTTTCTTGCATTCTTGCACAGCAAATGTAAATCTGCTGTCCATCCATTCTGAGATATGTGTGGAGACATGTACATCTGTTGGAAGGAAGGAAAGGATGAGTTGAGTGTCATACGGATAACGGTAATAGGAGAAGCCATGAGAGGTTAGGACAAAGGGAACGGGTGAATAGATAAGAAGAGAGGTCCCAGAACTGAGCCTTGTGGGACTCCAGTTGCAAGATCAAGTGGTGCGAATGTGGATCCTCTCCATGAAACCTGATAAGATCATCCTTCCTGGTAGGAAGTAAGCCACTGCCAGGCTGTGCCTGTGATTCCAAGACTGGAGAGGATGTGAATGTTTGACTGGGCCAAAGACTGGTCAATCTGTAGAATAAAGGTTGGCAGCTGGTTATAGACAGCATGTTTAAATATTTGAGAGGAAAGAGAGCAGTGATACCAACCAGACATGGAGTTGATGATGGAGGGGATGAAAGAACAGTGGTGAAGGAATCTAGCTGGCATGCTATAGGATTGCTGGATGATAGAAGTTTAAGAATGTCTTCTATGAACAGAGGAGAAGTTAGGACGTTGAGGTTTCATGTAGGCAGTGGACATAGTGACAGGATTGAAGAAACGGCAGATCTCGTTTATTTTTCCTTCAAAGAAAGTTGCAAAGGCTTCAGCAGTTAAGAAGGATGACTGAGCAGGAGGTGGTGAGATGAGAAGACTGTGGAGTTTGAGTGGGTTGGAAGCAGATTCTTTCAGCTTTCTTCTATAGAAGGCAGTCTTGGAGGCAGTCATGTCAAATGAGAAACTGGAGAGGAGAGTGCAATAGCAGTGAAGATCTGTATCGAGTTTGGACTTCCTCCATTTTTTTCTCTGCAACTCTGAACACTCTGAGACCCACGCAGCACATCTGACAGCCAGGGGGCAGGTTGAGAAGTTTTTCTTGGTCTGGAGGAGAGCAGGCAGAGCAGGTCAATAGTACTGGTTTATACGAAATATAATGGTGGATATATAAAGGAAGTACAGTGCTGCTTGAAAGTTTGTGAACCCTTTAGAACTTTATATATTTCTGCATAAATATGATCTAAAACATCAGATTTTCACACAAGTCCTAAAAGTAATCTTGCTGCATGACCCACCTTCTCTTGAGATTCAGTTCATGGACAGATGTCCTGACATTTTCCTTTAGAATTCTCTGATATAATTCAGAATTCATTGTTTCATCAGTGATGGCAAGCTGTCCTGGTCCAGATGCAGCAAAACAGGCTCAAACCATGATACTACCACCACCATGTTTCACAGATGGGATAAGGTTCTTATAATGGAATGCAGTGTTTTCCTTTCTCCAAATATAACTTTTCTTTTAAACCAAAGAGTTCTATTTGGGTCTCAGCCATCCACAAAACATTCATCGAATAACCTTCTGGCTTGTCCACGTGATCTTAAACTGTAGACAGCAACATTCTTTTTGGAGAGCAGTGGCTTTCTCCTTGTAACTCTGCCATGCACACCATTGTTGTTCAGTGTTCTTCTGATGGTGGACTCATGAACATTAACACTAAACAATGTGAGAAAGACCTTCAGTTGCTTAGAAGTCACCCTTTGTGATCTTGTCAAATATTAAACATCTCGCCCTTGGAGTGATTTTTGCTGGTCGACCCCTCCTGGGGAGGGTAACAATGGTCTTGAATTTCCTCCATTTGTACACGGTCTGTCTGACTGTGGATTGGTGGAGTCAAAAAAATATTTAGAGATGGTTTTATAACCTTTTCCAGCCTGATGAGCATCAACAACACTTTTTCTGAGTTTCTCAGAAATCTCTTTTTTTCGTGCTATGATACATTTCTACAAACATGTTATGAAGAGCAGACTTTAGATAGATCTCTGTTCTTTAAATTAAACATGGTGGCCCCTCACACTTAATTATCATCCCATTAATTGAAACATCTGACTAATTTCACTTGCAAATTAACTGCTAGTCCTAGAGGTTCACATACTTTTGCTACTCACTAATATGTAATATTGGATCATTTTCCCCAAAGAAATGACCAAGTGTTATAATATATCTACTTTTAGGGCTTGTATGAAAATCTGATGTTTTAGGTCACATTTATGCATAAATATAGAAAATTATAAAGGGTTCACAAACTTTCAAGTACCATTTTATTCTCCTGCTCTTCAAAGTCTGAGCTTTTCTTTGATGCTGCTTTTGTATCAAATCATGATCATAATCGCCTGTTTGAAATCACATCATTATATAGTTTTTAACCTTATTACTAGCCCTAAATTACCACCGTCCCAACTTTTTTGGAACGTGTTGCAGGCATCAAATTCAAAATGAGTGAATATTTGCAAACAAAAATACAAAAAACAATAAAGTTTATCCTTTTGAACATTAAATATATTGTCTTTGTAGTGAATTCAATTGAATATGGGTTGAAAAGGATTTACAAATCATCGTATTCTGTTTCTATTTGTTTTACACGTCACAACTTTATTGGAATTGGGTTTGTATTATTAATTCAAGCTGTGAATGTTTTTAGTGTCTGTTCTCAAGTGGTTTTAAGAGTGCAACAGAACTTTACTGATGTGTTTTCTCCTTTCTTTGCTGCTAATCTGGTTTGTGTGGTTTGACCTGTGGCAGCCTCGACTCAGCCTGCTGCAGATCTTTTGAATGTTTTCTCAGTTAAACTGTACCCCCTGTGCAAAAACAGTATTTTGTCAGCATTAGATTTGAGCAATAATATAATGATCAAATATAGCGCAAAACAAAAATGTTCAAACTTGGATTTGTCACTCTATAATACTTTTCCTGCATTTCAGATTTAGCAGAACCTTTAGCAGAATATTCACCGTCTTCCTGTTTGAACACTTTGCTTCTTCAGACTGTAGAATAATCAACTGCAATCTATAGATGTTTTTCAGATTTTATTTTTATTTCTATATAAATGATAAATGACGTCATTACATCAGTTGTTCCCTTTACAAAACCGAGTGGTTTAGCGTGATTTATTTATTTTTATTTTTTATTTTTTTGGAACAAAGTAATTGCATGCTAATTCAAATGAGGATGTGTTATGGCACCAGGTTCTGCTTTCAAAGGGGAAACTGAAAAATAATCATGTAAGAACAAGTGAAACTGGAGAAACCTTTATAGCTGTAAAGGTGATCTTCCTCCTCTTATGATTGGTAGCTTCATCTTGGTACCCAGTTGACTTACAGTCTGAAGACGTTTGATAAGGAATTTTAAGGACTTTTTGGAAGGGTATCAGCCAAGAATCTTGTCTTTTTTCAGAAGTTGAGCAGGGCTTAAGAGGCTAAGATATACTGAAGTGCAAATAGTTTGTAATGAAGATCAAAGGGAAAGTGAATCATAAAGTGAAAAATCCAAATTAGAATTTTCTAGGTTCAATCGTCAACAATCCTTGAGACCCAGCCCATTCATTTATGTCCTTGATTCATTTAAGACACTTT
The DNA here is from genome assembly GCA_033118015.1 of Loricariichthys derbyi. NCBI lineage: Eukaryota > Metazoa > Chordata > Actinopteri > Siluriformes > Loricariidae > Loricariichthys > Loricariichthys derbyi. Next base: position 9,595 of record JAVSBU010217353.1, read on the forward strand.
GTCCTTGGTTCTCAGGAGGTTAGAGACTTATGGTTATGGTCATTATAACACATCTAATGGTGGCCTAAGACTTTTACATGGACATAACCATCACTATACTTAATGTATGGAAGAACCTCATCTCTTCCTCAACTGTTGTGTTTTCCTGTGTGAAAATTATTAATAATTTGGAAAAATTTCAGTCTGTAAAGAGCAAACTGAAGTCCTGTGATCTCTGCTCCTTCAGACATCACTACATCATTCAGCAAGAGCTGATAGAGCCACATGGACAAGCGATTACTTCGGCAAACCTTTATAACTGCAGTCATGGTCACAAACGCCACTTAAAATGTTGCTGTCCCAAAAAAGAAGGCTTTTGTTAACCATATCCAGAAGCGAGAGCAACTTCCATGGGCTCTGAGGCATCTGGGATGGAGCATCACACAGTGAAAACAATGTGGTCAGACAAATCAGTATTCTAGATCTTTTTTGAAAGAAATAGACGTCATGTGCTTCAGATCAAAGACAAAAAGGACGATTCAGACTGTTAACAAGATCAAAGGCCAGGCTCTGTCATGGTATGGGGTTTGGTCAGAAGGTCATTTACGCTTCCGTGATGGAAGCATCAATGCAGAACAGTACATTGAAATTTTAGAGCACCATAAGCTGTCTTTGAGAAAACATCTTTTCCAAGGACATTCATGCCTTTTTTAAAAAAGACACACTTAAAAAATACAAAACAAAAAAACACAGAATATATTAGGACAGAAATATGTAAATCTATCTTTCTTTGAGGAACATTTTTTAAAGTTTCAATAAATTTCTCACTTTTGTTGACACACTGGAGAGTCTCTGCCCATTTTTGCTCCCTTTTCTGGGGTCTCCACAGCAGGTCATCCTCCTCCATCTCACGCTGTCCTCTGCATCCTCTGTCCTCACACCAGCTACTTCCATGTCCTCTCTAACTGCATCCATATATCTCCTCTTTGATCTTCCTCCATCTTTTCCTGGTAACTGCATTCCTAACATCCTTCTACCAATATACCCACTGTCCCTCCTCTGGACATGTCCAAACCATCTCAGTCTGTCCTCTCTAACTTTATCTCCTAGTTGTTTAACCTGTGCTGTACCGCTGATGATCTCATTTCTAACTTTATCCATCCTTGTCACCCCTAAGGACATCTTTAGCTCTGCCACTTCCAGTTCTTTCTCCTGTCTTTTTGTCCAGTACTGCTTGAATTTTTGAATAATATTTCCTCTGCAATATATTTGTTCTTCAGTATCTTAAAGATTCCCTGCAAAGTCTTTAGAACAGGCAAATATTGAAAGCTCTTGTTCTCCTGAGAATCAAGAATGTATTCAGTAGGTTCAACACAGAGGACATGCTCTTTGAAAGACCTTCTTCTCTTAAGACCTGAACCAAGAGGGCCATCTGTTCCACGTGCTGTACTAATGGGATGGAAGCTGCACAAATTGGTTATAATGGCCTCACCAACACCACATTAGTTAGACTGCAGTGTTGGATGAACGAGGTTTCTAACAAATGGCAAGAGATGATGAAATGAACTGAAGCTCTTCAACCAAGACATCAATGAACTTCACTGAATCATTATTAATACTTTCTAGTTACAGCAGAAGTAAGGTAAGACTTTGAAGGACTATGTATGATGTGCTTTTTGGATCACAATCTGAATCCTCCTCAGGACCCCCACAGGACCTCCTCAGGACCCCCACAGGACCTACTCAGGACCCCCCAGGACCCCCACAGGACCTCCCAGGACCTCCACAGATCAGGTTCTATTAGGGAGATGGATCATTCTCAGCACTGCAGTGACACTGTTGTGCTGGTATAATGTTATCAGATAGAGCAGTGCTGCTGGAGTTCTTAAACACTGTTCATGCATTGTCCACTTTATTAGAGACACTCACTTTATTGCTGTACCTTGTAGATATAAAATCAGAGACAGGAGCTCGTCTGTCGTTGCACAGTTTGTGTTAATCATCCTCCAATTCTTCATCAATCACAGGACGCTGCATACATGATTCTGGGGGCTGGATATTTTTGGTGGCTTGTCTATTTTCGGGTCAGTTCTCATTCCCAGATGATATTATGGTGTTTAAAACTCCAGCAGCACTGTTGTATTTGATAAACTCGTACCAGCACAGCACACACTAACAAACCAGCACCACATCTGATATGACTTTTCCATAATTTTATTTCTTTTTTAATCTCAGTGTTATTTATAGAGAATATTTTTATATTCAATCTAACAATCTTTCCTCACTTTTCTAAAGCACATTGTGTGAGTGCAGCTCTGTGCTCTTTAGTGCAAGAAGGAATAAATTCAGCAGAAACTACTTACATTTAGCTTAGTTCAATATAAGAAACAAATAAAGTGGAGTAAATGTAATTATTAGAGTAAAAGT
>JAVSBU010217572.1:0-11998 GCA_033118015.1 Loricariichthys derbyi
CAAACGGGTATCTGTTTCACCCCCTACCACATCTCTGTGCAAGCGGGAGGTGTGCAACATTAAGAGAAGCTCCCCTAAACTGCTTTTAGCTAATGACCACAGCTTTTGTCTCTGGAGAAATGAGGGAGTGGATTTCAGAAAAAGATCTTACATCCAACTATAGTGAAGATATAAAATAAATGTGTTAAATGAACCATTTATTATTTACCATTTGCACAGATAATGTTGACATAACAGATAAAATAATCAATGACTTAGTAACTGTTTATTCATTCACTCTGCTGCTAAATGAGTAAAATCACTGTTTTGTTAACAGAAAGTACAGGCCACTGCACGCACAGACTCTGAGCTTCCCCACGTTGAGCTACACCAGGAGTCACAGTCCTTTTGAGAATCCTACTCCAGCGCAACTGCAAAAGAAGGAAGAGCAACAGAGCAAGGACAAGTTCAGGTAGCGTCACTGCTCCCTGTAGAATAATGTAAAGGCACACTAAGGTGTTACAGTATAATGAATAAAGGTATAACGCCCATGTAATAACTCACCCTAATTACACCAGCCTTATTACCCACGCTCTTCATCCAGTTGACTCTCCCTGTCCCTCATTTTTCAGTCACTGTTTTATGTTGGGAAATGCAATCTGTCTTTCCAAAAAATATTATTCTTAAATTATTCAAGTCATTAGAAAAAATAAACATGCAGAACAATTAACATCTGTTTAACGACTCAGTTTCGTTTTATCTTAACAGCTGCAGCAGGATATCAAAAAGTATGGAAAATATCAATTTTCTTTAAAGCGTTTATACTTAATGCTTTCTCTAGAAACCATGGCAAGTGTCTTCTGGCAGGGTTTCTCATGTAGATTGAGGATTTATTACTCAATAATGAAGCAGGTTTTATATTAACTATATACGATATAAGTCACGTAACGAAGTAAATGGGGAAAAAAAACGATTGCGCAGATAGTCATCGTCTCAAATTATAAACAAGATGAGTCTAATGTGAGAGCTGGTGTTTTGCCCTCGACTGCTTTATACGTGTTCGGTCCGGTTTGACTGCTGTAGCTATGACTCATAAGATCGGTCTGGACCTTAAGCGGTTCTTGTTAAACTCATCAGCCGTCGAGTGAAAGGGAAAAACTGCAGTGTGTTGGATGTACCAGTAGTAATTTATTCCAAATTCAGATTAAAATCTATCTGCAGGGCCATGTTTGGGCCTAGGGCCACACTTTGGACCCCCACACTACGTTATTTTCTACTTTCCTCTCACAGGAATGAAGAAGATCCTGTTAGTAGTCATGACCAGAAGCCATCTGCAACTCCTTCGCCCAAACTTTCACACAAGAAGAAGAGTCTGGGTTACTGCGAGTGCTGCCATATAAACTACAAAAACCAGGAGGAGGTGAGGATTTGGGTGCGTTTTCATGAGGGCTATTAGATGATTCATGATGCATCTGATTTTTATTCGTTTCGTTTAACAGCACTTGCGGTCGGAGGTCCATCGGCACTTCGTGCAGGAGAGCGCTAATTACGCTGTGGTGGACCATTTGGTGGCTGACATGGACGCCATTTTTAAGAATTTCAAAGAACCGCCGGATGACTCGCTGATCATGTGAGTCCAAACCCGGTAATTTATTATCCCTTGGTACAAAGCGTCGGGTTTATGGTCTTTGTCTCATCACATTTTTTTCTGTCTTAAGATGCTCAAGTGGCTTCTCAGCTTCTTCACCTGTGACGGAGCAGCCGATGGAAAGTGCAGCTGAAACCTCTCAGACAAATCAAACCTACCTAGCTGTAAGCGAAGTCGGTGCGAAGCAGGATTCTGAACCTGTTCTTCACACCGTGCTTCAACCTCAAGAACATCAGGAGCTTGGCACAGGTGGCTCAAATCCTTTATCAGGGAAATGTGTGCATGAAAATGAGAACCCTAATGAGCTCTCAAAAGCAAACCATGAACCCTGTGAGCCCGGTGCGATCTCTGAAGGAGATTTGTGTTCTGTTCCTGAACTGGAATCTCAAATCCCACAGTGCTGTTCTGCTGCAGAGGATCCAGAACCTTTAAGCCACCAAGTCCTGTCTGTGCAAGTAATGGATGATCATAAAAATCTTAGCGGGGTTACTCTAACTGGGCTTCCTTCAGGTGTATCGTTAAAGTCGCCCTCCATCCCTGAGTTGTCGAACTGCTTTAGTTTTCCGTTGTTGCCCTTGAATCTTTCTAATGTGGAGAACCCCAGGAAGCAGAGCAGATCTTTCACCCTCAGTCCACAAGTCTCGAAGAAAAGGAGGACTAGCTTGAATTCAGATCCAACCAGTCACAAGTCTGAGCTTGAAACTGTAGATCAAGAAATTTTACCAATTAACTCCCCCACCAATGAGCTTCTGACAGATCAGCCTGATAAACGTATCAAATGTGAAGATGGGGACCAAATTGAAAAGCAGTCCAACGGTGAAAGCTCTTCAGAACTGGGTCCTCCTCTTCTCTACCCCTTCTTCTACGACAACGTATACCACCAGCCGCCATTTTGCGACCCACCAGTTCTCATCCCGTGCTTTCCCCTCCCTCCTCCTCCTCCTTCTTCTGTAAAACCCCATCCGTGTCCTTCAGGTGCTTCCCTGTTCTCTCAATCTTTTTCGTCTGTCTGTATCGAACCTGTTCTTGTGCCAGAGGTCACCTTCTCCCCGGCTTCTTCTGAATCGGACTGGGACTCCGGCCTGCTTTCGCGGTTCTCCCCTGTGGGTCACCTCCAACCCAAAGAGAGGCCCTCTGAGCTGGACTTGGGTTTGCTTTTGCAAAGCTCTTGTGTGGGGATGCAGGACGGAAGCTACACGTCCCGACTGTGCTCAGTGCTGCAGCCCGCTGTGTCCTCGTCCCCTGCTTTCTCAGACGGTACCATGTACAGATCGATGGAAACGCTAGACAGGCAGATCGTTCCGAGGTTGGGCGTGTAGAAGTTGACCTGAACCTGAATATTCTCTACGCTGCTGATATTAGAGACAAATCAGATCCTCACCCTCGGTCTGGCCAAGATCCTCTATGGAACCATATTTGTGTAAAAGGAGCTGCGTCTGATCTGAACCAAATCCCACACCTGCACTCGGTGTCTGAGCAGGACAGGGGGTGTTGTGTTCAAAGAGAACCTCCTGTCTCATGATCTTCTAGAGCAGCAGTTGAGGCATGAAATCATCTTTAATCATCAGGATCCATCGTTTACCCAACAACCAAACTGTCAATGCTTGATTTGCACTGTGAATCTATTTTTTATTTTTTTTAAATAATCAAACGATGTCTAAATCCCTGAGCTGAACTGGTGCATAATTAAGAGGCACCCTATGAATTCCTTAATGGGCCCTATCCCTGTCATTTTGGGCAAGATAAACTTTTAAGTTTATGAGCTTAAGGTGAATAAACAATGTGTATTTAAATATGACATAAATCCAACTTTTGGATGTTTCTCAAATCTACATCAAAACAGGGGCTGTACTCGGAAAGACTTTAACAGAGTCCATTTTTCATGCCTCTGACTTTTGCCAAACTCATCGGCTTTCCAATCTGCATTTCCATCAGCAGTGCAAGGGAACAGAAAGCAGCTTTAAGAATTTAATGAAGTTCTTCCGTAGGGGGCGTCGTTCAATTAGATTAAGTGCTGAATTTGGAGCTGCTCCTATTCACAGCTGGTGGGAAACATTGAGGGATAAAGTGTCGGTTCAGAGCTGTTAGAGGGGAACGGATGAACTTTTGGCAATACAGACTGATGTGAATTCAGAGCCTTTGAAACAGTTCGTATCAACCTTTCAAAAATGAATGCATGTTAATTGTTTTTAACGACACAGAAACTTTAGCGCTTTTATTTTATTTTTACACCTGGTCATTTCATGCAGTTTGTATCTGGATTCTGATCCTCATCAGACGCTCATGTTCACCGTCTCAAATGGCTGCTGGTGTAGGCAGGGTGTTTTGGGGTGTTTTTCTTCGTCTGTGGTCTGTATCTAAATTGGGACCCCAGGCCAGAGTGTGGGCCTCTGCTTTAGCACTAGGGGACGACCCTGCCCACTCTCCCTTCCTCAGACATGACCATGTGCCTTCCAGTCAGGCCGGGCTCAAACATGTGGAGAAAGCCGAACGCCCCAAGATTTGGTACCTTCACTACAGACTTTTTTGGTTTCTCACCAGTTTCCACCTTAAACAATATTTTAAGGAGCAAAACTGTAGTGTAATGATTTAGGGAGGAATTAGTGTAATATTGGCAACACTCATGGGAAGGTTTTGGTTCTAAAGTCGGATTTGAAGTCTGAACGTGTGGGGTTTCTTCTTGTTATAAAAGTGCATTGACTATTTTTTTATCTGTTGGATCATCCTCGTATTAATTTAATCCTTATCCTTAAGGTGCTTGAAATGACCAGGCCAAAAGACTGAAGTTTCCTCTGAATAAGAAACGCTGCACTTAAACTTGATTTTGTTATGAATCGATTATAATCTATTCATCTACACTTTCCGTGTAAGTCACTGAGAGCTCGAGGAAGTTTAAACTGGATGCATTTGTCTGGTTTTGCGAAGCTAAAACCCTGTGAATTATTAGAACACAATCCTGGAGATCATGTTTCAGAATTGTTTTTAACCCACTGCTTTTTAACGTTGGGTTTTTTCTGAATCTTTTATAGTGATATTAAACCCTATTTACGTAAAATGTCTTTTTTTATTTAACAGTACAGAAAGTACATAGGCATTGAAAAAACTAACAGCACTTTCAATAAACAGGGGTGCTGTGGTCTAATACAAGGGCGCGATCCCTGAGATTTGGATCAGATCCCACATGCAGGAATCGGAAGCTGGTCAGGGGATCATCCTCTATTTAAAGGCAGTCCCTCTAACTTCGTGTTTCTCTCTCCCTTACTGTTGTTGATATTTGTGCAAAACTTTAGCCCTTAAGCTTTTCAGGTTTGGTGAAATACAAGTGGAAGTAAATGAACAGTGTTTTTGCAAGTAGGATAAAATTCACATTGCAATCATCACTGTAAGAGAGCTGATTCAGGTTCGCTGCTCTTATGCTCGCTTCGATTCTGAATGTTTGGCTTTATTGTCCCCCCCACGCCCGCCTGCCCGCCCGCCTGAATGAATGAATGTGTATCGTGACTCATCACGCTGTAGGTCAGTTCCATTGATCCAGGGTTCACGGTGTGTAAGACACTGAATCAGAGAGAAGGGAAAACAATGTTTCTCTTCTGCTGCAGGGACATGGGCTCGAGTCTCGGAGGTGCCTTCTGGCCCGGGTCAGGTGTCGTATGTATGAGGAAGGATGTGTGTCTGAGCTTTTTAGGGATAGACTCCTGAAAGTTTGACAGTCTCGTCCCTATATGATGCACAACCCCTATAAGGCCAAGTGCACTATGTAGGGATAAGGGTGGTTAAACCCAGACTGTCCGAGTTAAACACCGAGTGCTAGTTTTGTAAGTTGTGCGGATAAGAACGTTTACAATATTGAGAAAAATGAGCGCCGCATTGCCAGGCTCCACCCACCGGGCGCTCTCAGCCAATCCGGTGTGGTTCCGCCTGCTGCGCTCTCAGCGCAGGTTAGTGATTAGTGATGAGCGAGTGCGGGTTGAGTGCTGCAGAGATCCGCGCGTCCGTGTCCGCGCCCGCGCCGCCTCTGTCCCGGTTTACTCCTCGCGCTCAGCACGGCTGCTTTTTCTGCCCGCGGCTTGATGAGGATGCCGGAGAGCGCGCGCTGACCGTAAGCGTTTCACTGATCTTTTGCCGCCGGAGCGCGTTCGTCCCTGCCTGGATGCCGGAGCGCAGTATGTGAAGGCCATGCGGGCGGCGCGGTGCCTCCTCCTGTGGGCTGCGGTCTCCGTTACAGGTAAGGTTTTACCCTTCGCAACCGGTGGAACCGCGGACGGATCTCCCCCTCCCGATTCACTGCGGAAACTTCCAGCCAGGCTCCGCAGAGCGGCAGGTTTTCTGCGCAACGTCGCGCATCCTGCCGTGGAGCGCGTGCTCTTCATATTCACAATAAATTTCCATTCCTTGGCTCATTTCCTTCTTTAACCCATTATTTATATCAGACTGTTTTCAGTAACGTGCTGGGTAAATACAATGTTCATCAAATGTAAACAGTTAAACTAATTTCCTTTAATTTCACATTTAAGGTAAGTCAGTCTTTGGATCACGGTGGGTCCAGACTGTGACCCAGATCCGATTCGTATCCTTATATGATGTTTGAGCAGCAGCATCAAAACGAATCCAGCATCTGATCTAGATCACTTTGGCTGTGTTCAAACAACAGATCTTATCAGATCTTATCAGATTTTGGTACATAGGTGTGATCAGTCCCGATTAATAAGGTTCGTGCAGGTAAAATGTTGCTCCGCCCCTCTAAATTTGCTGTGCTAAAAAGTAATCAGTCCTGGATTCTGTAGCAGAACTACAGGCACTACATTTCCCATGATACCCCAGCAATCTCTCTCATGGAGTAATGGAAATACAGGTAAGGTAGGGACTGCTCATTGTGTAATTATTGCATTTAATAAAAATCCCATAGCATTAATCTTTTCTACGAGTAACACCCACTTTAGTACTAAATCATCTAATCTATTTAACACACATACAACGGTACATCAGTAGTTTATTCTTTTTATTTTAATACTTAGTCCATGGCACCACATGGCACAAATATTAAACTACTGAGCTCTTGAGCAGAGCTGCCACTGTTGTGTCCTTAAGCTCCAGTTTTCATAGGTGATACCTCTACGTTAATCACATCAGCAGAATTCCCTTTTTCACATACTTTAAAGTCCTCGGCCACACCCTGTGCCACCCTGTTCATAGCCGCTGATGTATAAGTCCTCACCCTCTCTGTAACTCCTGCTGCAGGCTGGAGCAATGCATCGCAGCAATGGCAATGGAGAAGAGGAGGACGAGAGCAGCTTGGAAATGTTCATGATCTCCCACACCAGGAGATCACGCATCCACAGAGGCTCCAGCAGCGCACCGACGATCAGGACGCAGAGTTGGCGCACGGCAGTCTGGACACCACAGTGGCCGGCACCAACTGCGAAACATCCCACGTGAGAGGCTTTCCTCGTTACTCCAATCCTTACTGTTTATTTTTGAACATATCAAGGACAGCGTTTATCAGGGAGCCTGATTTTTAATGACAGCCTCGGTGGTTCGGGCTTTGGACTACTAATCCGGTTGTAGTGAGGTCAGATCCTGGCTGCGCCACTTGATCGAGGCTCGTAACCGTCACCTGCTTGGGTTAATTGTTGCCCTGGATTAGCTGGTTCAGTGCTGGGGATGAATCGTGAGCTGAGAGCAATTCGGGTCCAGCACAGGAGATTGTGTTGTCGCTGTTTGGCAGGATGAATTTCTGACTGTGAGGTTTTGCTTTGTGTTTTAACCACAAGCAGACTTGTTCAGAGTTGAGATTAGATCGTTCCATAATGCCTTTATTCGTTTTGAACGGGTGGCTAAAGTTGCTCTGAGCTTAAGAAGCTAGACGACCATAAGCAAGGCCTTGAACATTTGTTCTTTGATTCACTTCCTGTCTCAGCTGTAAGTCGGCCAAGTGACTTGATGTAAGTGAAAGTTCATTACTTTTAATGAATGAGATTATTGACCAGAAGTTTGAGGGTTGAACTTCCTGGCAAACTGCTTGATAGTTAGTGAGGCCTTTGGTCTTTGATTGCTTGGACTGTATCATGTCTCCGTGGTAAGCAGCTCTGGATAAAGGGGTCAGCCAAAAGCATGATAGTGTTTCTGTCAAATCGTCCAGTTGCTTCTGACCAGGGTTGCAGTTTGGACTCTTGATCATCCTAACAAGAACATTTGATAAAATTACAAATTAAATATATTTTAGTGTTTTAGAGTTTAGATTAATATTGCTCTCTCCGGTTAAATGATGTTTTGTTGACGTAACCTTTGTCAGTCTTTGTTCGATATCTTGAGCTTGAACCCTGCCTGTGTGGGATTTGCATGTTCTCCTCATGTCCTTGTGGGTTTACTCTGGTGTGCACTTGCATTAAGATAATTGGCTGTTCTAAATTGCCAAAGTATCAGTATATTGGTATCAGTGTAACAGTGCATCTGTAGTGAATAGCTATTGACAGTAATGCAGCATTAAATAAATAATAACCTTCAAGCAGGAAATCCAACACAGAATGTGGCAAAAGATGCTGGTCGTTCAGAGTCTGCTGGATCTAAAATTTGAAAGTATAAACAAATTGGGAAGGTTATAAAAATAAATTAAATCATCAGGATAGAAAACTCAAAGCAATGTGACTTTCAAATAGAAAAAGAAATTGGGTGGAAAAAGGAATCAGTGTTTTTGACCAAACTGTAAGAAATCAGTTTAATGAAGTGTGTGTGTGTGTGTGTGTGTGTGTGTGTGTGTGTGTGGGTGGGTGTGGTCCAAAGCCCTTTTGTTTTTATCTATTCTGATCCATTAGTTTCTGGCACACAGATGATCCTCATTAATGTTTCAAACCTCTGAGTGATACATGAAGCTCATTTTCTTTTTTCCTTGTTGACCTTTTATCTGGTCCTGGTTTTTCCTCTTATTTTGCTTTGCTGTTTTTCTTTCTGTTCCACTTTCCCCTTTCTTTTGACATCCTTCCTGCTTTTCTTTATTTCCGTTTTCTTTTTCTCTTTCTTTGTTTTTAGCTCTTCTGATCCTCTTTTTCTTTGCTCCTTGTATATTTTTATCTGCTTCATGTCTTTTCTTACATTCACACTCATCTCCCTTTATCACTTTGAGCCACTTTAAGCTTCCTGTCTATTGGTTTCCACATTTGTTTCTTTTTTTCCTATTCTTTTACTTTTATCCATTTCCAGTTTTTTGGTTTTTATGTTTCTTTTTCTCTTTTTCCCATCCACAATTTTCATTCCCATCCCAATTCATCCAAATCTCTCACTTTTAACCTGCTACACTTTTCTGTTTTAGTAGTTTTTCCTTATTATATTTAATTTCTCATGCAGACACTCTGTTTTTCTCTTTCTCTCATTTTACCTTTCTGTCTTTGGCTCTTTGTTCCTTTCTTTCTTTTTCTATTTCTTCTTTCCATTTCGCTTTACTTACGTACTTTTCTTCTTTTGCTTTCCTTTATCAGTTTTCTCTTTTTTTGTCCTCCCTGTTAAACTCTAATTCTCCTCTTATATTTTCCTACATGGTTTATTTTTGCTTTTTGTCTTTCCCTGCTTAAATATCACTTTTTAAATGATTCTTTAATCACTTTTCACCTGTGATCATTTTCCTTTTGGTTGCCTCACAGCTCCAGAGATCCTCGGTTCAATCCCCAAAACCTGTGTAGAGTTTGCATGTTCTCTCCATGTCTGTGTACCACATTTCAAAAACATGCATTGGGTCAGCTGGTCTCTCTAAATTGTCCCAGTTTTTAGACTCTGAACCACAGGAAGCCAGTGAGCGAATTCAGACACTTCCTTTTATAATAATAATAATAACATTCTGTAATAAAATAGTAACGTCTCTGTCTCTGTCTCTCAGCCGGTTCATCTGGCTCAGCTCTCGTTCCTGGTGAAAGCCTTTGAGACGCCGTTTGTCCTCGACCTGGAGCTCAACCAGTGAGTCTAACATTTACAGTATTTATTCTTTACAAACCACAAATTCAACTTTACAGTCACTGATTATCATGTGAACATTACAGGTGAGAGAATTTTAAGGAGGGAACTCCGAGTCCTACTTTGTTTTTGTCGACCCTCAATAGCCTGAAGTTTGATCAATTCAAAGCCCTGCAGGTTTTTACACGTACAGACAATGAGAACAGTTTATGGATTAAATATAAGCAGTCCTGATTAAACACTCTGCAGAGGACACACTTTAATATCAAATGTTTCTGCTCAGTTTAACACCCTGTTAACAAACTCCTTAGAAGCATTACATACCGAGTTGCATTTTTTTAAAGGTTGTGGTAACTTCCTTTCATTTAATTTTGGTTGTGTGGTTGGTAAGTAAAAGGTGTATCTGCAGTGTTATAAAATTATTGTGTTATCACAAAAGTGGATTTAGAAAAATAACAGTTTATTAAAGTGTGTGTGTGTGTGTGTGTGTGTGTGTGTGTGTGTGTGTGTGTGTGTGTGTGTGTCTGTGTGTGTCAGTGATCTCTTGTCTTTGGACTACATCGAACGAAGTTTTGATGAGGACGGGACAGTGTCTCAGAATCAGGTACAGAATCTGAATCTGCTTTGAACTGAAACACACTGTGAATGGGAGGCCAATAGTGTCATAAGGTGTATTAATATAATTTAAACACTATGTAATCTGGATGACAGACGCCTTCGACCTAAGTGGGTACCTCTGATGGGTCAAACACCAGATGGACTCTCACACTGTTGAAAAAGGTGGATGTCGTGTGTAAGGGAATGTAGAGTGACGCTGGAGTCTAATGTCCCACAAATTAACAGGCGTCTGCATGTTTTAACCGAACATCGACGCATTACGTTCTGAGACGCTGCAGAAACAGTCGTGTGGAAAGATTTTTGCACATACCAGATGATTTCTTTGTTTAAATCATTAAATATGTTTGTTTTGTTTTTGAAACTTTGAGAACTAAACTGTGTGAGATAGAGACATACTGACAGAGTTTGTATCAGTGTTTGGTCTTATGGAAGCCAACAGTCTACACCTCTAAATTCCTCATGCTGTTGTAGCAAAGCACTCTGGGTAAGGTCCTACCCCTCCCACCCTGCACGTCACCATGACCAATGGGAGAACTGTTGCCATGACGACTGCCAACAGGCAGCGACCCCATCCACACTCAGACAGAGAGACTTAAACACATACAGAAGAGAGAGAGAGAGATATACTGTGGGTAGATAGACAGAGACAGTTTTTATTTTTTATTCTTTATTTTTTTAGAAGGACACTCACAGAGAAAGTGAGGTGTGGGATATGTAGAGGTCACGAGGCGTTACAAAAGGAAAACCGTTAGCCAGTGGTGGATTTATGCGTGACAGCATAGCTAGAGTGAGACATGGAGCAAAGAGTGAGACTTGGAGAGCAGTGAGACAGCATATCAAAGCTAGAGTGAGACGTGAAGCAAAGAGTGAGACGTAGAGAGCAGTGAGACACCATAGCAGAGCTAGAGTGAGATGTAGAGAGCAGTGAGACAGCATATCAGAGCAAGAGTGAGACATAGAGAGCAGTGAGACACCATAGCAGAGCTAGAGTGAGACGTAGAGAGCAGTGAGACAGCATATCAGAGCTGGAGTGAGACGTGGCTCTAGAGGATGTGAACAGTTTAGAAGAGAGAGTACAGCATCATCACGACACAAATGGCTGTGCGGTGCAGCGTAGAGTGTGTGTGGGCGTACACTCAACAACCTCTCACACACACACGTGTGTGTGTGAATGTTTTTTGCTGTGTTTTTATCTCATTACTGAGACCGATTGTGCCTGTGGTACTTGTGCTCATCAGTAATACCCAAGCCAGTTCTTAGTGTGTGTGTGTGTGTGTGCGCGTGCGTGCGTGCGTGCGTGTGTGTGCGTGTGCGTGCGTGCGTGCGTGTGCGTGCGTGCGCATGCGTGCACGCGCCCATGTGCCCATCTGGTGTTTGACCTATCACATCCCACTGTAGTCGTGTGTTAACTGATGGCGATGAATATTAATGAGAGCTGGTTGCCATGGTTACAACAGAGGTCTGTCAACAGGACACTTCAGACTCTAATTGAGTGTCTTTAGTATAAGTGTAGCGTGCAGGTAACTTTAGGACCCAGCGTGTCACGTACCCGTACCTGAGGGCGGCAAGCCGCAGAAGTGGTGGTGAAAAGCTGCCTGCGGTTAATTAACTTGATCCCACATTGTTGGTACAAAATAAATCGAATCATCAGGATCCTGGCGTTACACTTCCCTTATTGGGTGTGTGCAGGTGTTTCGGTGCCTTCCAGGTCATGACTTCTTCTTCTTCATCTTTCGGCTTTTCCCTTTTCAGGGGTCACCACAGCGAGTCATCCTCCTCCATCTCACTCTGTCCTCTGCATCCTCTGTCCTC
>JAVSBU010217682.1:0-11997 GCA_033118015.1 Loricariichthys derbyi
GAAACTCGTCCAAACGCGATGAGGTTTTACAAATGGAATAATGTTAATCCCTTCATATAGTCCTTATGGGAGTATCTTGAATTGCTCCAGCAAAATCCATAACTGCAATGCCATAACTGCAATGCTTTTGTTGTGACCATTTATAAGCAGTATTGATGACTAGTTTCGGGCACTGGCGCGAACGTTTGTCCGATGAGCCTTGCTTTCGCGCGCATGCGCATTTGAGTATGCTATTTTTAGAAAAATACGTCATTCGGACTCAACCCTATTGTATACAAATACAGGAAAGAATGATAATGTCAACATACATACAGCTGCATTTTTTCCAAATAAATGTAAAGAAAATGAAGACGACACATTCTATGCCCTTGTCATTCAGTAATGCCTCAGTAAACCTTTTTGTGGTGTTTTGTGGTGTGAGGAGACTATGAAGCAGATATTGTTCATCTTCATATGTAAAGAAATACAACAATGTTTCTGTTAGTAAATACAGAGTAAACATGCTTGAGCCTTAGTGTCAGACCTTATAAAAAGTTCTTTAGAGGAACTGCGTTGATTTGACGAGGAGTGAAGCATTTTTCATGACAGATATGTTTTGATCATTTGTGCTGTTTCTATTAATTTTGTAAAAACACTATCTTATGTTTTTAGACCTGATTTGTATCCTGGTTTATAATTGAAGTCCTCCTGGTCCATATTTTATTGTGTTTTGTACTATTTTAGCACTAACACAAACTTGCTGATGTTACAGTGGAAAACAGCACATTGAAGCAGTAGGCGCTGAAATAGATGTTTGGATTATTTTGGGATTTACTGTTCAGTATGCAGTCTGTGGACAATCATTTGGATGTATTTGGAGCTAAGTCTAACAGGACCATTTTTGGTGGAATATACAGAGGCTTTATTGTTACACAATAATGTTTGTATTGTTACTCTTGTATTACAAAGGCATAAAAAGCAGCGTTCATGTTTGCTGGGTAAGTGCGTGAAATTTGAATTCTCTGGCACGTGCACACCTGTACTGTTATAGTTATTATGGTTGATAAACGTTGTGGCTTTCTATTGAAAGAGGAACATTGTATTTTCTGTTTGCTGGCTATCCTAGTTTGAATTCAGAATAGAGTGTAAATTACAGTAGACCCCTGCCTACTCACGGTTCCGCTATCGTGAATTCACCCTCTGGAACGTATCTACTTGTTATTTGCTGAAAAATCCACACATTCACATTTTGTTCCATAGAATATATGTACAGTGGTACCTTGAGATATGAGTTTAATTCATTCTGTAACCGAGCTCGTAAATCAGTCAAACAAAGTTCTCCCATTTAAAATAACTGAAATAGATTTAATCTGTTCCAGCCCTGTGAAACATCCACGAACAATAATAAATTATGAAATACATGTTTCTAATTAAGAAACACACATGTATACTTTACCAATACATAACAAAATATACAAAAGAAAAGAAAAAAGTGTTATTTAGTACTGTATTCTTACCTTGGAGACCAATGAGTTCAGTTATCAGAGAGGCAGATGAGGGACTGTAGGGACACATAAACTAAAACTAAAACTGCACTTTCTTTATTTAAAATGAAACCACAAAAACTTTTAATGGTCCTTCCTCCTAATCTGAGTTTACATGAGCCGTTTTAAATACAAAAGTGCGTGTTCAAATCAAAGTGTATGTTTACTTCAATACAATACTTTACTCCAATATTATTGGACGGCATTCAGATGGTGGGCTCTCATTGGTTGATACATAACACAGTACAAAAGCACAGGCATGGATGTTTGGATTTAACAATCAAGGTTTATTCGCGGAAGTTTCTGATCTCTAACCCCGTGATTACAGGGGGTTTACTGAAATGCTTTGGAAAAATATGAAGTAGTTCAGATTTTTTTATACTGTGGCACAGCAGATTCATACTGGAGCATGTGGCCCAGTAATAGCGGTCTAACGATGCCCATGGGGCAAACACTTTTTCACACCACTGTATATGCTGGTCAGCCAAAATATTAAAACCACCTATTCCATAAGTATGTGTAGGTAGGAGTTACCAGTCGAATTAACATCCACACCAACCAAGGGATTCCCAGCAGAACATTAAGCAGAGCATCACACTTTCACTTTCTTCAGAAAGTGCATCACTTCCCGGGTAAACAGTGACCACTGGTGGTGGACAGGGGATAGCTTGGTAAGCTCCCTAATCGTTCTGTGGCTAGGAAGTGCCATACTCAGCAGGAGGTGCTGCACTTTGTTCCGACTAGTACTTCCCATATCCAACATTAGATATTTCTGTGATTTGTATAAAAGTAACCTATTTGTCCGTTGGAAGATAGAATACGATTTAGTGCTTTCGTGCATTTATGAGCCTTGGGCACCAACACCCTGTCGTCAGTACATGGCTTTTGCTGTTGTACTAAGATAATGTATTTTATTCGGTCTTTGTATGGTTTTAATTTTGGCTGATTGGTGTATAATGGCAAGTGTAGGAGAGTGAGCCATGCTCAGCCTCTATAACAGATAGGCCTGAGAAAGGACTTTCTGGCACTGTCAATGAAGTAGCAACCTAATTAAAGATGATTTCAGACATCATTCCACCATTTCAGTTCCAGCAACGTTCTTTAGCAGATAATGCAGCACTTAGCATCTTAGGTTGCTGTGACAAGTGCAGCAAAATAAGCCTGAAGTACACATTCCCTGAATAATTTATTGGGCAGTTATGGAGACAGGACAGATATGCATGCTGCCAAAAAGTTCCTAATTTTATTTCTGTGTGTAAGAGATCATAATCTTACTCATTATTTTACTGTCTTACTGCTTAATGCTATAGGGTTATCCCAGAGCCAGTGCCTAGCCAGCGACACAGGGTGCAAGGTAGGACCAATTGTAAGGTATATACTGTGGGTATGGAAAGTATTCAGACCTCTTTAAATTTCTCTCTTTGTTTCATAGCAGCCATTTGCTAAAATCAAAAAAGTTCACTTTTTTCTCATTAATGTACACTCAGTACCCCATCTTGACAGAAAAAAAACAAGAAATGTAGTAGAAATTTTTAAAAATTCATTAAAAAGGAAAAATTGAAATATCACATGGTCATAAGTATCCAGACCCTTTGCTCAGTGTTGAGTAGAAGCTTTTAGAACCTTCTGAGCTAGTACAGCCATAAGTCTTTTTGGGAATGCTGCAACAAGTTTTTCACACCTGGATTTGGGGATCCTCTACCATTCTTCCTTGCAGATCCTCTCCAGTTCTGTTGGGTTGGATGGTGAATGTTGGTGAACAGCCATTTTCAGGTCTTTACAAAGATACTCAAATTGAGTTTAGGTCAGGGCTCTGGCTGGGTCAGTCAAGTATGGTCACAGAGTTGTTCCGAAGCCACTCTTTTGTTATTTAAGCTGTGTGCTTAAGGTCATTGTTTGTTGGACAGTGACCCTTTGGCCCTGAGCAATCTGGAAGAGTTTTTCTTTCAGGGTATCTCTGTACGAGGCCACATTCATCTTGAACCTCACTTGCAACCAGCCATCCTGTCCCTGCAGCTGAAAACCACCCCCATATATGATGCGGCCACCACCATGTTTCACTGTTGGGATTGTATTGGGCAGGTGATGAGCAGTGCCTGGTTTTCTCCACACATACTGCTTATAATTAACGCCAAAAAGTTCAATCTTCATCTCATCAGACCAGAGAATCTTATTTCTCATAGTCTGGGAGTCCTTAGTGTGTTTTTTGGCAAACTCTATGCGGGCTTTCAAGTGTCTTGCACTGAGGAAAGGCTTCCGTGGGGCCACTGCAGTGCGGCAGTGATAGTTGACTTTGTGGAACTTTCTCCCATCTCCCTACTGCATCTCTGGGGCTCAGCCACAGTGATATTTGGGTTCTTCTTTACCTCCCTCACCAAGGTCCTTCTCCCACAAGTGCTCAATTTGTCTGGATGGCCAGGTCTAGGAAGAGTTTTGGTCATCCCAAACTTCTTACATTTAAGGATTATGGAGGCCACTGTGCTCTTAGGAACCTTGAGTGTACAGAAATTATTTTGTAACCTTGTCCAGATCTGTGCCTTGCCACAATTCTGTCTTATTTGCTCTGACATGCACTGTAAGCTGTAAGGACAGGTGTGTGCTTTTCTTAATCAAGTCCAATCAGTTTAATTAAACACAGCCAGACTCCAATGAAGCAGTAGACCAATCTCAAGAAGGATCAGAAGAAATGGACAGCAAGTTAAATATGAGTATCACAGCAAAGGGTCTGAATTCTTATGACCACGTGATATTTCAGTTTTTCCTTTTTAATAAATTTTTTAAAATTTCTACACTTCTTGTTTTTGTTTTTTTCTGTGAAGATGGGGTTCTGAGTGTACATTAATGAGAAAAAAATGAACTTATCTGTTGAATATCCATTACAGAATGATGTCAGTTTTTAATGCAGTGCCGCCTGAGGGATTGAAGTTCATGGGCATTCAGTTTTGGTTTTCGGCCTTGCTACTTACTTGCAGAGATTTCTCCAGATTCTCTGAATGTTTTGATGATATTATGGACTGTAGATGATGAAATCCTTAAATATCACCGTTGGACTATTAGACTATCTGCTCAGTTGCTTTAGCCATTAGCCAGTATACAGTATATTTTGTGCTGGTTCCAAGCCCGGGTAAATGGTGAGGGTTGTGACAGGAAGGGCATCCGACGTAAAACACTTTGTCAGAACTAACATGTGAATACATCTAACCATCGTTATACCGGATTGGTCATGGCCTGGGTTAACAACGACCACCACCAGTGCTGTTGACAAACAGGGTGCCGTGCAAATTATACTACTGTTAGTCGAAGACCACAAGGAGGGAAACGAGTCAGGAGACAGAAAGAGAGGAGGAAAGTCAAGAGTGTAGGACTGAGGGTGGCAACTCTAAATGTGGGGACAATGACAAGCAAAGTTGAGAACTGGGTGATATGATGCAGAGATAATATACGAGTGGAGGAAGGAGTACACATGTAGACTACATTCTATACATAAGAGGAAACCTTGCATTAAGAAATAATAAAGAAGGAAAGAAATATAATTATTGTGTTCAGTCACAATTGCTTTTTTAGAACAGGTAAAGGAAAAAAAAATATTGGATCACTGAGTTCTGAGGATAAAAAAATATCACTCTGCAATTTGCAGTTCTGAAACAAACCTGCATCAGATTAAATTTGCTCATTATTCTTCAGTTTAAAAAGAGTGCTCACACCGTGGAGAGCTGTTGCAAAAAGCAGATTGATATGAATCATGGCTCAAACAAGGAGAGGATGCGAAAACTTCTTCATAAAGGTAAATCATCATGGAATGTTACAAAAGATGTTGGTTTTTCCCAGTCAGCTGTGTCTAAAATCTGTAACAAGTAGAAACAAAATGGGAAGATTGTGAAAGGGAAGCATGCTGGTGTGACAGCATGATGGCACAGACGAATGCGGAAGGTACAAAAATAAATGTTTATTTTCACAAACGACGCACACAGGAAGACATCGAAGACGAACACAAACCAAACAAACACTACACTGAACATACAGGGCTAGGCAAACTCGAGGTCAAACAGGCAATAGTGAACACCGGCAGATACAACAATGTAGAAGCAAAATCCAAAGTCGAAAGGCAGGCAAAGTTCAATAATCCAAAAGGCAATATGATAAAGATAATGCTCTGTAAGGCACACAGAAACCGAGGCAATACTTCGCGACGTTACACGGAAGGACTGAGCTTAAATAAGGAACATGTATCAGAACTCAGGTGAAGGTGATTTGGCAATCACTCTGTCCTCCCGTGCTATGCTGATGCCTCCCGGCGGTGTATGAAGGGAATTGCAGTTCCCTTCTGAGTATTGTGTGACAGTACTCCCCCTAAAAGAGTCTGTGACAGGAATGGAGTGAGGCCACCCGTGAGGAACACCGCCTTCCCCCGCTGAACCACCTCTGATGGAGCCCTGAGGCCTCACTGTCAGGCGGGGAGCCGGACTCCCAGGATGCCGGGCATGAAAATCTGCGATCAAACCAGGATCCAGAACATCCCTGGACGAGACCCAGCTCTGCTCCTCAGGACCGTACCCCTCCCAATCAATAAGGTACTGGATCTGACCCCCTCGCCTTCTGGAGTTCAGAATCCGACGAATGGCATAGACGGGGGTGCTCTCCAGGTCAAGGGGAGGCGGTGGCGTCTCTCCAGGCGACAACTCGTTCAGGGGGCCCGGAACCACCGGCTTAAGGAGGGAAACATGAAAAGAATTAGATACCCGGTACTCGGGTGGTAATTTAAGTTTATTCGTGACATCGTTGATCTTTTTGATAATGACAAAAGGACCAAAATACTTAGCACTGAATTTATTTTTTCCCTCCCTGAGCCTGAAGTCCCAGGTTGAGAGCCAAACTATCGCCACACCAAAAAGTGGGGTTGTCAGACCTATGGCGATCTACTTGAACTCTGTCTCTCCACGGCCTTCTCGATGTGTTGATGGAGTCTACTCCCAGACTTGCTCACTATGCTGCATCCACTCATCCACTGCGGGGATATCAGTGACCACCCCAGACCAAGGTGCGAGAGGTGGCTGAAATCCAAGAACACACTGGAACCTTGCGAAAATCATCCTCCCTCTCCTCCCGGTAATACCTTGACAGGGCATCCGCCTTGACATTTTTGGACCCGGGTCGGTAGGTTATATTAAAATTAAACCTGGCAAAGAGGAGTGACCACCGGGCCTGACGAGAGTTAAGTCTCTTGGCACTCTTGAGGTACTTTTTTTTGTGATCGGTTAGTACCGAAAATGGGAATCTGGCACCCTCGAGCCAGTGGCGCCACTCCTCTAGGGCCAGTTTGACTGCTAGCAGCTCCCTATATCCTATGCCGTAATTGCATTCAGCTGGGGATAATTTGCGAGAAAAAAATGCTATAGGGAAGAGTTTCTCTGGCTTACCTTGGTGCTGAGAAAGTATGGCCCCAACTCCGATCTCAGATGCTTCAACCTCCATGACAAATGTGCACTCGGGATCGGGATGGTGGAGGACGGGAGCCGAGGTGAAAGCCTTCTTAAGGGCCTTGAAAGCAGTCTCTGCTTGCGAGTTCCACTTCAGTTTGTGGGTTACCTCGTAGGAGGGCCGTTAAGGGAGCTGCAACCAGACTATAGTTCCGACTGAAGCGCCGGTAAAAGTTTGCAAACCCCAGGAACCTTTGTAAGTCCTTGACCGATACGGGAGTGGGCCACTGGGTCACCACCTCTAACTTCTGTTTCTCCATCAGGATACCTCCAGAGCTGATGTGATATCCTAAGAAGGAAATGGATTGCATATGAAACTCGCATTTATCAGCCTTAACAAACAGGTTGTTCTTTATCAGTCTTTTTAATACTGCTCGAAATTGCCGCACGTGGCTCTGGAGGTCAGCGGAATAAATCAAAATGTCATCAATGTAAGCAATGACAAACCATTGATGGATGTAGCGCTGAGACGAAGGCTCGGATGTCTAATGCAGGTGGAGAGGCACGAACTTGACCAGCTGAGGATCTCCTGGTCCCTCCAGGAGATGTTCGGATTGTGGCGCTGTAACCAAGGAAGCCCCAGAATATCAGCGAATTCAGAGCTTTTGAGGACGAAGAGCTGAATACTTTCGGTATGACATGCGCTGACCTCTAGACGAACGGGTGTCGTAATCTGTGTAATGCCCTCCTGAGCTAGGGGAGCACCGTCGACCGCCGCCACCTCCATCCTCTGCGCTATGTGGGGATGCGGAGTTGTTGGACGACCTCCTGGGAAATGAAGTTCCCCTCTGCTCCGGAGTTGAGGAGTGCTGAGAAGACAGAGCATAAAGACGCACAGTATATTCTCACTGGTAGCACAAATGACCTCTTAACCAACTCCCGTGTGGGCAGACTCACCACATTAGCGCGTGAAGATAACTTCATGTGCTTTCCAGGAGTTGGAGCCCGAATCTGGCTCAGGCGAGCCTGACAATCAATCATGAAGTGTCCCAGCGATCCACAGAATAGGCACTGTGCTTCTTGAACCGCTGCCTGAGGATCCCTGGGTCAGAGCCTGGTTGAGTCGCACTGCATATTCTCCAGTGGTTCCTCGGGCTCTGGACGGGAAGCCTCCCTGCTGGTAGGTTCCGCCTGGTTGGAGCCTCTCCAGCGACGTAGATGGCCTAGTTGGATGGCCACATCGATGAGCTCGCCAAGGAGAGTTTGTCATCTCGGCAGGCCAACTCCCTCAGGATCTCTGTATTAAGTCCATTGCGGAATGCTACCAACAAGGCAGGTTCGTTCCATCCGCTACCTGCTGCCAAGGTGCGGAACTGTAGAGCATACTCAGCCACCAACTGTCCTCCCTGTCGCAGGAACGACAGTCTCTCTCCAGCGCTTCTGCCTTCACTCGGGTGGTCGAATATGGTCCAGAACTTTCGTTTGAAGTCTGGATATGTGAGGTCTCGGACCATCTCCCAAGTGGCTGTGGCCCTTTGTAAAGTGGTGCCGGTGAGACGAGATATCAGAAAAGCGATCTTAGCATTATCCAAGCCTGTCGTCAAACAGTCGAAATATAACTCGCACGTGTAAAAAGCTGCCGCACACGTCGGGCTGACCGTCATAATACTGAGGCTTACTCATGGACAATGTTTCCTCACCACGGACACTTAGCTGCTGGAGAGATTTGGAGAGCTGAGCGATTTCCTGCCGTTGCTGTGCTTCGCCCGGTTCAAGCTGCTGCACTGTCTAGGTAACTTGAGCAATGGTGGTGTGATGCTCATCCAGAGTGTGACTTTGTGCCTCCACAACTCGTTGGTTGGCGCAGGCTACTGCCATCTGTAATGAAGCGGCGAAGTATTCTGTGACAGCATGATGGCACAGACGAATGCGGAAGGTACAAAAATAAATGTTTATTTTCACAAACGACGCACACAGGAAGACATCGAAGACGAACACAAACCAAACAAACACTACACTGAACATACAGGGCTAGGCAAACTCGAGGTCAAACAGGCAATAGTGAACACCGGCAGATACAACAATGTAGAAGCAAAATCCAAAGTCAAAAGGCAGGCAAAGGTCGATAATCCAAAAGGCAATACGATAAAGATAATGCTCGGTAAGGCACACAGAAACTGAGGCAATACTTCACGACGTTGCACGGAAGGACTGAGGTTAAATAAGGAACATGTATCAGAACTCAGGTGAAGGTGATTTGGCAATATTCTGTCCTCTCTTGCTAAGCTGACGCCTCCCGGCGGTGTATGAAGGGAATTGCAGTTCCCTTCTGAGCGTTGTGTGACAGCTGGTCAAGATAGAGCACTTAAAGCAATATGTCTTGAAAACAAAAAATGCACAACAAAACAAATGAGAAACTGTAAGTAATTGCCTATAAGAAAAGCAATTTACAAACAGAAAATCTAAATGAAAGCCATCATTAACACCTGAACAGAAAAGAACCAGGTTACAGTGAGCTAAAGAAAAACAATCATGGACTATGGGTGACTGCATGAAAGTGATCTTCAGTGATGAATTGTGAATCTGCATTGGGCAAGGTGATTTACTGGAGCTTTTTTTTTTTGGTGCTGGTCCAATTTATTAAGATAACTGCCTAAAGAAAAAATGTAAATTCCCACAGTCATTGATGGTATAGGCCTGTATATCAGGAAAAGGCATAGGGGAGATGGATGGAGAATAATGTCTCTTATTACAACAGCAATAAGAGACATTTGTAGCCAAATTGATGGAGAATACTGTTTGTCATTAGTTAAGTCCATGCCTCAGAATTCAAGCTTTTATAAAAGCCAGTTCAACAAAGTACTAAGTACTACTAATGGTGCAGTGTTTTCTCAAACAATCTTTGTTTTTTTTTTTTTGTTTTTTTGTTTGTTTTTTAAAGCAATTATGACTCATGACAATAATTATGTTTCTTATATATATTTATTATTATTCCACAATGCCAGGAGGTTGGAAATTTGAAGAATTATAGTTACTTATTGAAAGAACATCAGAGAGTGGTGATTCCATAATTTTTGCCAGGGGTTGTAGGTGTATGTACAGTGATGCTTGAAAGTTTGTGACCTCTTTATTTCTCCATAAATATGATCTAAAACATCAGATTTTCACACAAGTCCTAAAGTAGATAATGAGAACCAAGTTAAACAAATGATACAAATATATTATAATTGGTCATTTATTTATTGAGGAAAAGGATCCAATATTACATATTAGTGAGTAGCAAAAGTCGAGTGAGGAGACAAGAAGATAGGAAGAAAGTCAAGAGTGTAGGACTGAGGGTGACAGCTCTGCAGTTGCCAGGAAGGGGACGGGGAGGAGGACCAGGGAGGGGATGTATGGATGCAGTTGGAGAAGATATGGAGGTGGTTGGTGTGGGGACGGAGCATGCGGAGGACGGGGTGGGATGGAAGGGAATGACTTGCTGTAGTGACCCCTGAGAAGGGAAAAGCCGCAAGAAAAAGAAGAAGTGAGTAGCAAAAGTATGTGAACCTTTGATTTCAGTATTTGGTGTGACCCCCCCCCCCCCACACACACACACACAAAAGTTATTTTACAATATTATGTCCTTAGCGGGAAAGTCTTGGTGGCATGACCTCTCATTTAATTGAAGGAGTTACTGCCTCTGCAGTCTGAATACGGAGGGGCTGGTGTTAAAGATCAGCTTGTGAGTAAGTAAGCAGTAAGTAAGCATATACATGTGTCTGCTCAAGGCCCCTTTTACACATAGACGGTTTAGTCGGCAGATAGTACGTAGACTTAAGTTCACTGAATAACAGTGGTGTAAACTGTGGCATTAGGGAGAGGATGAAACGGAGATTAAAACGGTGTCACGCGCGTTATCTGGTCTTCTCCGGGAGCACGCCCGGAATTATTCAACATGTTGAATAATTCCGGGCGCGCTCTCGGAGAATGCGCGTGACGCCATTTTAATTGACGTTTGATCCTCCCCCTTCCTGTAATGCCGCGGTTTACACCACTGTTATTCAGTGAACTTAAGTCTACGTACTATCTGCCGACTAAACCGTCTATGTGTAAAAGGGGCATAAGGTTCATCATAGTAATGTTTCTTGCTGTAAGCTTTCATTGTAAATACTGTTAGTAAATGTCCTCTGCTGTCTCACAGTGAGCTTCTTGTAGTGTTTTACCTTTAATTAATCACTCAATAACATGAAAGTGTAACATTTTCCTGATAGGAAGGATGCAGATAGGTTGCAGATAGAAAGAAAACACTATTCAGATAGCTGATGTGTTTGTTACACTGATATAGACTCTGTTGTTCTGGATATTATTTTTCCAGGCTTTACTTTTTTATATTGGGTTAGAGGTTTAATTAAAATGAATCCATGCTGTGACTGGTACCTAAGAGTTTGAAATTGCATTATGACAAAATAGACATGATGCCATCTTATGAATCTGTTATTACCAATTGACATTTTAGAGGCAAGGGCACTGGGACAGCGTCACAAAAATGGGGGTTTGGGTGCACACTGTGTTTACAGAACAATGCACCAGAGACCAAGGTCTATTCACTTGAATATTTAACTCCTCACCATAGTGCTGGGCAATATGACATCAAATCAATATCACAATTAACTGAAAATTTGACCTTGTTTACAATTAATGAACGATTATCTTGGTTTTAGGTTGTTTTTTTTTTCCTTTGGCTCAGAGTTTGAACAAGGTTTGTACTATCAATATTTTCAACTATTAATGCTGGGACATTTTTTTTAAGTGAAAGTGTTCATATCATTGTGATTTTAAAATCACAGAAGAAACAGCTCTGAAATCCCTGGTTCAGTCCCAACCTCAGGCTCCACATGTGTGGAGTTTGAGTGGTTTTCTCCAGGTACTCCAGTTTCCTCCCACATTCCAAAAACATGATGGTTTAATTGTCCTTTGTGTTTAAGTATTGAATTGTTTAAGTGTCCTTTGTGTGTGTGTGTGTGTGTGTGTGTGTGTGTGTGTGTGTGTGTGTGTGTGTGTGTGTGTGTGTGTGT
>JAVSBU010217898.1:0-19262 GCA_033118015.1 Loricariichthys derbyi
TTTTTAGTGTAGATGTGATCCGCTGTAGTGTAGATGTGTTTTCTCTGGATCGGAAGCAGGAGAAACAGCGCTGTGTGTGGCATTCACACACACACACACACACACACACACACACACACACACACACACACACACACACAGAGCTCGGTGCAGGATGTTGTGATTTTGGCAGCTGCTTTTCCCCTCTAGATCACCTCACTACTTTTTGAGAGTCAAGAATAAAGAACGATGTCCAAACAGACTGATTGCACGTCATTGCGCCTGGTCTTTTTTTTTTTGGTAAATTGGTTGCTATGGTAACTGTCTCTACCATACCATCCTCATTGCCTTAACCCTTTCCCTTCCTCCTGTCTTTTCTGTGCCCTCCAAAGATGGAGCGCATCCTCTGTAGCTTTGCACTTGACATGAAATAGATCCCGCAAGTATAAGATTTTAAGGAGGGTCTTGTGGCAGGTAACAACCGTACACCTGATCAGAGTTACATGACAGGTGTTCATGTGCTGAAGCAGAACGTACACACCTTTATGTAGGAGTGCAAATAGTGGTCGAAGTTTTCTTCATGGCACTTGGAGAGGATATGGACCAGCACCCTGGAGATGGTAAAGAGGTAGTAAATGGGGGAAAGGTTATGAAAAAATGGGTTTAACATGAAAAATATCAATAAAACTAGAGTCCCTTCATTTAGTTTTCATGCTTCATGCTTCAGTGACATTTTTATCCACATTCTGGATTTTTTTAAATAAATTTTTCTTAGTTACTAATTATTGTTGTTCAAAAATGTAAATAGTTTTTTTAAAGATGTCCCTGATCAACAAAATAATTACTACTATTTTTACGTCGGTTTAAGAGCAGGTTAAATATGTGGTGGTGCCATAAAATAACAGAAATCATATGTTTTATATCTTGGCCTCGCCAAAAGTTTGATCAAACTCTCTGCTCAAAATCAGACACCAGACGTGTCTTACTTGACCGACTCCATTTGATGCAGGTCCATGTTTGGCTCCTCCATACCTGGTGGTGGTCGTGGTGACTTCGTCTGAGTCGTTCTGGGTGAGGACTTTAAACAATTGGTTGAAGAGGATGGGCAGAAAGCGAATAATCACATGGTTCCTCTCCATACTAAGCAGGCCCTGATGTTGCATGACAGAACCGGTGACAGATTTAACTTGAGCAAACAAGAACAGGAGAGATAAAGCTATTCATGTTTCTCGCCTATGTTTTAATGTTTTACCTTTAGGCAGTTGATAAAGTTTGAGGTAGGTGCTTGCGAGAGATCCGCTTCTCGTTTTTGGCACTGCTGGAAGAACCGGCTGAGGTGGGGATCCTAAATAAAAGAAGTACAAGGACGTTACTTCCACGTACTGATACTGATATAGTAAGACGTTCTAACCATATTTTACCTGAGTGTATACCGTAGACAGCACCAATGTTGAAACCTTGAAGATGGGCTTCCCCCCATCCACCCATTTCACATCCGATCCATTCTGGAAAAATGAAAGACAGCACCATCATTAAAGCTGTGCAGATATAGCGAGGACATGGCAACTGGTTATTATCAGTATTAAGTGTCATTTCAGTTCTGACTCTTGGAAACCACATGGATTGTGTTTTCTGAAATATTCCTTCTTTCTGGGTCTTCATTTCTTTTTAATGGTTTGTTCACAATTCTGGCCCCCATGTCCTTAGCACACCATTTTCCTGTGTGAATCCCCTTTATATTACAATGTAACGTCTACCAAAGGAGACTGTGACTCTGCGTATGTGGTACTGTGCTGGTTCAGGAAGTCATTGCCAGCACCAACATTTTTAAGGCATAAAGCACAAGACATAAAATAAAACCATAGTCTGGACCTTTCTGAACCTTTGTTTCTGTGGACGTGTCATTAAACTCCCATTAGCTGAGCTCCTGATCCTGAGAAAGGCCTTATTTGCATGGCAAAGGGGCATGGAATGTTTTCCCCTTTTTGACCCATTTGGTCCTGTCAAATTTCCCTGATGCTAGCCTTTCATTGCAGATGACTTCCAAGAGAATTTTTCCACTGCCATGCTTCTTGTCTCCATTCGACATCTTTGTTGGCACTTCAGACATGGCCAATTGTGTCTGGGCTGCCTCCCACCAGGCTGGCGGGACTGTTGAGACCAAGCGCCAAATGAATTTTATTCAGAATAGGTCATCGTTGATTTGCAGATTTATACAAAGACATAACTAGAGAGGGATTTTTGATTCTTGTTCTCACCTTATTGGATGAAGGCTCTTTAATTAGCAGGTACCCACTGGGTAAAGTGCAAGAGACTGGCACGTTGAACTCCTGAGAGGTCAAGCGTCCGTCTTTAAGAAGCTGCAGCCAGGCGTAGCCCACTGGTTCACACACACACACACACACACACACACACACACACACACACACACACACACACACACACGGAATCGATGAGCTTGACTACAGATGTCTACGTTTCAAATTCAAATTAACTGTCTTGTCATACCTGGGGTTTCCAGAGCTTCTTTCTTCTTGGAGCTGGTCTTGGCATTGATGTCACAAGTCACGTGGAAAAACGAGAAGAGGAGATGGTGTTTCTCATGGAGCTGTGTGGGAAGCTCGATCTTCACCTGTTGTAAGAGAAACACTCCATTAAAAGAAGCAAAGCATAAATATTAATAAAGACATGTCCGACAGGAACCTCGTCATAAAAGTCTGGATTCTGAGAGTGGTGAAGGACAGTGGAGCAGGCAGCTGTGGTATAAACTGGACCTCCCGGCTTCCCGTAGATGCACTGTGGTTACAAGACAGACATCCAGTGTTTATTTCTGGCCCAAACCTCAATGGAAATGACAGAAAAGCGCTGGGAATGTTGGACGCCTTACCTTAAGTGGCTTGGCGTGCTCTTCGTCCGAGTTCTTGAACTCGATGTAAACTGCAATGTTCCGGGCCTGTGGTAGTTAAAAAAAAAAGAAAAGAGGGATAAATGACCGCCATGACTTTGGTATCAAATATACAATCATTTCAGAACCATCCCCACAACCTCAAACCCTCCTCGATACCCAATGCTCCCATGTTCCCAGTATAGCCACCAATACCTTGGCGAAGCTCTTCTGGCTGTCATACTTAAGGTGTTTGGGGTAGATGTAGATGTGGTTCTTGTAAACTCTGTAAGGTTGGGCAAACTTGGCTGAATCCTGCAGGAACTCGTCCACCTCCACCGTAGGTGGGTGCTGTTTGAGGTCCTCGAATGGCTTGACAGGAATGTACGATGACGTCACGCAATCTGTAAGGGGTAAATTCCAGTCTGTTTAGTTGTCTCGTTTATTAGGGGTATTGCTGAAATGGGATTTTTATCCTTCGGCCTTACTTGGGTGCTCCATCGGGACACAGTCCACACTGATCTCCAGGCTGCCTGGTATGGTCTGGAGTTTGCTCGTCTTCTCTGCCCTGAAAACAAACAATGAAATTTAACATCTTACTTGTTGCACAAGTTCTATTTAAAACACGAGTTTGCAATGGGTTGTCTTGAAAGGGTCACTATACCTTCTGTATTCTGCAATGAGCTTCAGGAGATCCTCAGTGGATATCTTGTTGCTCTCCTGCTTGAAGAGGGGAGAG
This sequence comes from Loricariichthys derbyi, assembly GCA_033118015.1. NCBI lineage: Eukaryota > Metazoa > Chordata > Actinopteri > Siluriformes > Loricariidae > Loricariichthys > Loricariichthys derbyi. The sequence continues at coordinate 3,603 of JAVSBU010217898.1, forward strand.
AACCGAGACTCCCGGTCCACCGTACCTTGGTTGTCCTTAAATACTGACCTGGACACACGAATAAACCAGTGTTTTCACTGCTACAGATCCTGAAGGAAATCCTAAAAACCAAGACTGCTTAATATGAAGGTGTTTGTCGATGTTTAGCGTGTGCCATGCCTGTGTAACACATGTGGACGAGAATGCAGGCAGACAAAAAAATGCAAGTTCAGCTGAACACTATAATGGCGATTTAAAATTTTCTCATATCTATGTATAGTGTTTAGTGTTTTGGTAATATCAAATGACCCTCCACATCCACAGAATGTTTCACTGAATCTTGTACTGATCATACTTTAAGTTAGAATTTGCATATATGAGAGGCCTTCTAATAATTACCTTTATAATAACAAAAGTTGTCTGATGGCCCCTGCTGGTTTTAAAGGTTGCAGGTTCTTGGACTCGAGAAATCTCAGTCAAGGCTGTGGTAAATACAACCTGGACCGAAAGTGCCAAAGTGATGAAACCCGACATGGAGGCGTAGCCAAGGGAGGATTTATATAGGGGAGGCAGAGCTTGTTGTGGAATGCGAAAAGGGTCAGAAAGAAGAATGTGGGATGTGATCATCTTGGCAGTGTACAACAACTTTCATTTTAGTAGCAGCGTTCTCTCTGAAAAATGGTTCGAACATTGGTAGTTTGAGATTTTCTGTTCTGCTCTGTGCTCTTGGGACATTCCTTAATCACAACGTTAAAAAACCGCTCATGTATCCAGTCACAAAGGGTTGTCAGATCTGTGATTAAAAATCCAATTTATGTTTCATCTCTGCCTCTGTCCATGCCTATGTGTCTTCTGATTTATCCCTTCTGCAGTATATCTAGAAATATGTACGGTTTATACATTGTTCTCTCTTAGATGCATCTTTTGAGGGACTTTTTAAGCCTCCTCAATCTGTTTCGTAGTTTTACGGGCAGGAACATTCCTAAATCCTCCTGAAATAGGTCCGGAATGCTTGACTTTGCTCAATTTTTGTTTAGTAGCATTGTTCTTTCTGGCGGTTTGCAGTGCTATTACTTGAACCCTTAATTTATAGCTCAGCCGTCCAGTGTGCTAAATTTCTTAATTTTTTGTGTGCTGTGGCAGAGCATCACATTTTTCAATACTGACTGTAAACTATAAGATGCTGAAGGTCATACTCACCTTACCGACCACGCGAAGGGCATGCGGTATTTCCCCAGCTTGCCACAGAACTGCTTGTTGGATTTCAGCATCTTTTGAACAGTCTAGAGGAGACAGAGAGCCATGGTAGTTGGTTTCGAACAAATTCGGGCTTCAGTTCAGAGCCAAATTTGAATCAAAGGCTGCTCGAGTTCGGCCAGCTGCGGCAGCGCCTGTGGGACGCATCTGAGCTGAAAAACGGGCCGGGGTTATTTTAGGTCGTTTCACGCAATACTTGAAACCATCTGTCTGGAATGATGAAGTGCTTAAACGTAGGACTACACAAGACGTTTCTCCACGAACCCTTTTCGAGGGGAAAATACAAATGCAGGCATGTTTTCAAGAGCAGAGATGCCTGTTCTGGGCCGGCGTTTAAATGGGACACATAAAGTAAAGAGCACACGGAAAGTATGCAGTACAGCTTTCAAGTTAAAATGTTATCTGGCTCAGTTGGTGTACTAATCACGTGGTTTGGAGATTTTTTTACCAGAAGCAAAAAGGAATAAACAAGCACAGCTTTTCAGCTGCATGAGTCTATCAGCTGCTTCCAACATGGCAAATAACAGATGTTTATATTCGGCTGAATGGGCGCCGTTTAACGTCCATGTTACACTCCATGAAACAGGACGGTGACCGGACATTACCATTATTCACATCATCTTTTTAGGCTACAAAATGTACTTAGGCTTAGAGTTGTGTGGTATTTTAATAATACCTAATGTTTCACATACAGGGTGTTTGTCACAAACACTAAATACCTACAGATTTTTTTATGTGGATTTTTAAAATATTTTTAGGTGGATGACGATAAATTAATTTGAGCTCGTTTAGAACCACAGTATCGTCCCCAACAAATGCAATTTTTCAGACGATGAAAAAGTCTCTGTTTGATTTAAAAAAAAACCTCACTGGCCAATTACCTTAGCTTCTGGTGTTGGCATAGCAACAACCGAGGTGGCTGATTGACAACACCAGGGGCAAGAGATAGCAGCTTTTGATGGCACTGGTATTTAATCACGTAACTATTGAACTACAAAAAATTTGATTCAGGCAAAATGTGTCTAAATATTTCACATTTTTGAGTCACTTTTCCACATCGTGTTTGGTGTAACAGCCTCAACGCACTTTATGGTAAAGACTAATAAACTTAATATTACTGTTGGGTGCTTTTTGGTGTTTTCGTAAGTGGTGTTACCTACAGATACCATGCTTCCCTATACCCTAAATCTTTTTCAATCTGAAAACATTTGGTACAGCACTGTATAAATACAATATGGTAATCCTTATCTTTATATCTGATTAATGGAATAAAATATTTAAATAATTTGATAGTGCCAGGATTTACTATCATTGCGGGGTAGAAAAGTTGGATTTAGTCTTTGTGTGATGAATGTTGTGAATGATTACATGAATAATTTACTGTTTTGAGAACCTGGATTAAGATTTTTTAAGTTTATCAATTCACTAGTTCATTATTTTGGATTGTTTTGATGTTTAAGTGAAAGCGCGGTTTATTTTCGGTTCTAATTTGGTGCTGAAAAAGCCAAGGCCTGGCTCTAACATTCGTGGTTCGCCACTGTCTTAAAAATAAAGCGTGAGACAAAGACAGAGCTGGAGGCTAACCTTGCAGTTGTCCGTGTTCTTAATGTAGGGCTCCGTCCCGTTTGCGATATTACCCATCAGCACTTTTTCTACTCGAGCCACCAGGACGATATCAGTATGAGGATTGGTGATGGAGAAGATAGCCTAAACGTGAAAACACCACACACACAAACACACACAGACAAGGAAATAGAAACGCAGTCTCAGCTGAACTCCATAAACCAAAAGCATTTCCTGTGCCACTTTAAGCGCGTTCTTCTTCGCACTCACTCGTACCTGTTTGGGAAAACATAACCAGCCTTCCAGTTCCTGACTGAGCTGGCAGTCACTGCTTCTCTTCTCTGTGGGGGACTTGAGGCCGTTTTCCTGGACTCCAGGAACACCCTGACTGGCGCTTGAGCCACCAAGCATTTTCCGAACGACCTCGTGATTCAGGTCCACATGAAAATCGGCCGAAACCTTTCTGTTCTCTCGCACGTCCAGCAGCGCGATGGTTACGAAGAAAGGCTCGATCTGAACAGAAATGATCTGTGATTAGCCAGGGTTAGAGACGAAGAAACCAGCATCTATAAAAGCAATCTACTGGATCAGAAGAAGGATTTCGAATTGTAGTGGCAAACACTGGAATATAACAGAACCATAAACATACACCCACACCCAAGAAAAGAGCATTAAAGATTGGCGGTGTCTTGTGGGGGCATCGATTGTCTGGGGTGACGACCACAGACCCAGCCAGATCAGAAACGGTATGGACCATAAGAACCCAGCCTTTTTGAGCTGTAACTGGCAGACCTTACCTCGATAAAGCTGGGTTACAAACCACAGAGGCTCAGAATTGTAAACCAAAGCTCTATTGACTGAGCACCTCTGGTTCCACTGGGTTCCCAAGACTGAGTGCCAAACAAGTGAAGGATCTTTGGTTCTCATAACCTCAGTGGATGTGCCACCACGTTACAGAGGCACCCTTATCCAGTTGTACTGTTAGCCTGGGTTTGTGCTCACATTAGTTACAGGCTCCATCTCAGCTTCGTTCACACAGCCCTGCAGTGTGAGGTTCAGGGAGCGGCAGTAGATCATCAGTCTCTTTCCCACTTTCTCTTCAAAGGGTCGGATAGGATTCGGCGCCTCGCCGCAGTCCCCCCGTGGGCTCCTCAAAACCTAAAAAGCAGAGCAGGTTTGTCAGATTGGAAGGTTTCTTTTTAATAAAATACTTATAATCTAGGACTGACTTTTGGTCTCCGAACGGTGACAAAAGATGAACAGACTTTTGACGCCTACTGTAATGTATGTAAATTGAAGCTTTAAACTTTGGCGGTAGTGCAAGAGACTTCTGCATCTTCCTGGACCTTACCATTATCGTCTAATTCAAACCACACTGCAAGTGCAGACCTTAGCAGACCTTAGCTGAGCACTATAATATATCAATCAGCTACTAACTTGTTTTACAACATGAACTTCATACGGACTTTTAATAAAACCATGTCCCAAAGTTTAATTTCAAATAAACTACAACATGGTACTGCCATAATGTGGAACATTCCAGCTATATAAAATTCAGAAGAGGAATGAGATTTTTTTAAACTGTAAAGTATTGTTTTATTATGGCTGTAAGAATTTTGATTTTAAATGAGATTGGTGCTTTTCCCCCATAAGTTTCCCATAATCCCCCAGCGCCCTTCCAAAAGCATGAGCAGCATATTTTTTGTTTGTTTCTTTTGCTGGCATATATTATTTTAATATTTTATTGATTTACACTACCATCTCATATAATGAAACGATGCTGTATTGTAAATGAGCTGTAGAAATAAATCTGGCTTCGACTTTGGTATCCGTTAATCACATTTTTGACTGCATGAGGCAGTGTCCAAAATAGTCCCATAAACTATGCCCTACATTCTACATACCACATATAGCAGTTTAAGCCTGTAAAGAACAGAATTTTAAACAATTCTGGACATTTCTTTACGGCTTTGTTCATTACTGTGTGACGTACAGGAGTATCAGGATCGAGTGAGAACAGGTTGAGCCTCTCTTCTCTTCTGGCCGCTCTCACCATCTCCTCTGTTTCAGTGATGTACTGAGGGATAAAATAAAAAGTCTGTAAATCTGCAAAGATATCGCTGATTAATGCATATTGGAGGTGAGCGTTTGGCGTGGGCCGGAGGCATGATTACCTTTGCCAGTTCTGGATTTATTCCGTTTTCGGTCATTTCCTCTGTCTCAGCGAGACTTATGTCGTTCAGCGACAGATCGAAGACATCTGGGAGAAAATACAAGGGATTAAGTAAGCTATGAGGTACACCTTTCTAGCAGTGGGTTACTGTGCCAAGAAAATGCCCCCCACACCATTATACCACCAGCAACCTGAACCGTCGGTACGATTAAGGATGGATCCATGATTGTTTACGCCAAATTCTGCAGCAGAAATCGAGACTCGTCAGACCAGGCGAGACTTTTTCCCCAATCTTCTATTGTTCAGTTTTGGTGAGAATGTAGCCTTAGTCACCTGTTTTAGGTCTGCTGTAGCCCATCTGCTTCTATTTTGCACGGTTATAACGAGTGATTGAGTTACTGTTGCTTTTCTATTGGCTCTGGCATAGTCTTGGGACTATTCGGGCAAAGCACAGCCAAAGCACTGCTGATATGCACAAAGTCACTGCAGCTGGGGGTTTTCAGGTGCTGCGGTGACTTTCCGAATATAGTCCTAAGACTTTGTCCTAGGCAAATCCTTCTTGATATTGGCTCGGTTTGTTGACTCGGCTTGATATTTGTACTCGGTTTGAATGTACAGGTCAAAAGATGAAATTAGGAAAATTCTCGATCTATGACTGTTCATTTATGACTATTTTGTGAATGACTGGCTAAGTGGCACCTCCCAATTACAGTGCTCTATGCTAAGCTAAGCTAACGCTGCGCTTCTGGATACCGGACAACCGCAGGGCTGAATGAAAAACGCTTTTGTTCACTTATTCAACTCATGGGAATATGGTAAGAAACTAAATTTCACCTAGGGGTGGCCTATTACTTTAAGGCACCCAGGGTGCTGCCCTTGCTGGATACTTTCTCTCTAAGCCCTATAGATGGCGCCTTTTGTGAAAATCTCAATAGATCAGCAGTTTCTGAAATAAAAAGTAAATCACTTTTTTTTCCTGTTAAAAACTACAGCTACTTGTCTCGGTCATTGCCTAAATGTTTCAAACTGCCGCCACGTGATTGGCCGACTAGATATTTACGTTAACGAGCAGTTGAAGAGGTGTAGTCCTGCTCTCAGACCTCTTTCTGGCCGTGAGTGTAATGTACGATATTTCACTGCTCTTCAGACAGGAAGCTGGGAAGGAAGCATTAAGCTCTCCTTAAATATAGCTTTCATTTTCTGCGCCGTGCTATTTCAGACCGTGCTTGCAAGCTAGAGATATTTTTTTTCTTTGCCTCAGACAGCGAGGCAGCTGGTGCGAACAGAGGCCTGCTTGTTTTGTGGAAGCCTAAAAACTGAACCTCTGTAGGTGTTCATTCACAGCCGGAAAGGATCTGGCCTGCTGATCCGGAGAAGTGTTTATAAATGCCTCTGATAGGCAGAACCTCTGAATTTTGGTTTTTGTGTCTTGTTCTCACCGTGCCTGGCGTCGGTCAGGTCCATGCTTTTGCGGTCCAGAGCGGGGCCCTCGGGCGGGCTGATCTGGAGGATACGAGTTAATGTGCCGATCCAGTCCTCCATGTCTTGCTCGCTCTCGGCGGCAAGGACGAAGTACGTCACCTCATTCATCTTCAGCTCAAAGGCATGCTTCCTCAGTCGGTTGTTCTGCAAGGACCAATAAAACGCAGAGCTTAATCACGACCTAATTCTTATTTGCTGAATGATGGGTTTATCAGCCCAGAGTACTGACCTGTACCACGCCTGTGCATGAATCCAGAAAGATGCAACCTTTAGGCTCCTTTGAGATTTTCTCATCTTTGTAGAAGTTCATAATGTACGAGTTGTCCGTCAGCTGCGTCAGCTGGAAGTATCTCCTCTTGAAAGACTAAAGACAAATCCATTAGCGTCCAATAATACCATGCACTTTTTTTTAGACTCTAGAACCATAATGATCTTGCAGATGCAGACAGAGAGACTTTTACTTTATCCTGAGTTACAGGATGTTAGGAAGTAAAACATTAGGCAGGGGTTTTAAAGTGTAGCTCATACACGTGTTGTTTAAGGATTTATTTTCCCATTTTAGCCCGTTTCATCCAGGGTGGGATAGGAAGGGTCAGTAACAATTTATTCTGAACCAACTAGATCTCATTAGTTGGAGGTTAGAAATAAATGTTGACGGTAAAATTAAGAATCAACTCTGTGTTCAAATGGTTTTTAGTAATTTGTTGAGTAGTTGAACATTCGATCTGACTAAACAACATGGACTTTCCCGTTACATGGTTACAACTTAATCAAAACCATCTTCATGTCACGGCCTTTTTAATTCTGTCCTTGTTGCTTTCTTCAAACCCAAATGCTGGACCATTTAAGATTAAGGTACTCGGTGCCTGCTCTTACCCGAACGGTGATGCTGTTGTTGACGGTGCTGTTGAAATTCCCTTTGTAGAGCCAGCCTGACTTGAAGACGCCTGTCCCACCTCCTCCGCTGCCTCCTCCTCCCCCTCCTCCTTTAGATGATGAGAGTGAGGTTGTGTCCTAAATAAGAAGGGACAGGGCAGGAAGGTCTGTCAATTGCTTTGGTAGATAAACTAGTATAAAAACTAGTAGAGGCATCATTTTGGCGGTTGGTTAAAGAATTGCATCTAACATGGAGAAAAAAAGTGTTTGGTGTGTACAGGAGGCTGGAACAAAGAGCGAGACCAAGAGTGGACGCATTCGAATCGGAACCAAAACTCACACTAAAGAAAGACAACACGTCGTGTGCAGCACTGACCTCATCCTTGTCCACGTCTTCATGGTCGATCTCAAATGAGTGGGTGGGTAATTTCTGCGCTTTGTACAATTTCCTGTTATAGAAAGAAACAAAGAAAGAAGCGAGTGACCATTAACGAAGCAAGTAAAAAACCTTACAACCTCAAATCAGTAAAAGTCAGGACAGTATTTGCCTTTGCTCCTTTTCATACGTTTCTCCCAAAAAAAGTTCTGTTATACTGATGGTTCTGAGCCCAAGCCTCATACCCACTGGGTGATGGTCCATCCCAGAAGCCTCTGAGCCCAGAGAAGTGGGCGGAGCTTCTGTCGGTGGTTCTAACATACGGCTTCTTTTTATCACAATAACGTTGTAAGTGGGGTTTGTGAATGTAACTCTGTATTGTAGATTTTGATAAAGGTTTGATAAAGTAATCCGTTGCCCATGTGCTTTGACGATTCTTGATTTGGTTCCATCTGAGGGATCTGAGTCATGGCTCTTCAGTGTAGTGAAATTCCTCCAGATTCCTTAAATCATTTCAATAGTTTGTGCCCCTCAAGACCTTTACTGTTCTCTGCTTTTGTACCAAATCGTGATTACAATCATCTGTTTGAAATCACATCATTTTATTTTCTCGTTACACCCTAATTTGCCTCTGCCCCCACCTTCTTTTTGGAATGTGTTACAGGCCTGCAGAAATGGATGTTTATTAACAAATGAAAAAAATATCTTCTGTTCATTTGGTCTGTGGTGAAATAAAAGCCAAAGGAGCTATAAGGAACCAGATTCCTGTTCCTGATTCAATTTCTCCTCTCGATCCACCCTCCATTTTCATTTCTTCTCCTGACGGATGGTTTAAGGGCTGACAGATGGACCGGATTTAACTGGATTTTTCCTGTACAATTTGTTTAGCCATTATGTTGGCACTAAAGAGTGAGACTGCATTTCCCATTTCGTTACATTGCCTTTGCAGGCGCCGGTTCCAGAGAATCAGACAAACGCCTCAGTGTGACTACTGGGTTGTGCGTTGGATTGTCGGCCGTCGTGTCTCCAGCTCCACGGACACAAACAAAGGGCCCCCCACTCCTGAGAGTGCTCAGGTGGGAACCCTGGAGGACTTAAATGTGGAGCACTTTTAGGTTCAGCCATGCGGAGGACTGATGGCACCATTAAGAGAACACAAGGTTATGACTTAAAGGAAGAAATGCCAGGTTACCTGGGCAGCATGCGGTAGTCTCCTGCATACTCCTGATACTTGTAATCCACCATGTGCAGCTGGGAGTTGTAGTACTGACAAGCCTAAATAAATGATAAACGATAAGGAAAACAATTGGTTAGAACTGCAGTATTAATCCTTATAACTTATACATGTTCCTTAGATCACAGACAGTGTGAACCCAAGATATTTAATGGTTTACTTTTTTTTTTTGTCTTTTTTCTTTTTGTCAACTTCATTTCATGCCTGCAGCAGATTAAAAAAGATGGGACGGCCCAATTTAGGGCTTAGGTAAAAAAGTAAATGATGTGAGAAAAAGATTCTTAAAACAGAGAAAGATTGTAAGGGATTTACATATTTCTCCCTCTACAGACCATAATATCATTAAACCATTCATAATCTGAAGGAACTTGAGCCTAAACTGAAGAGCCAGGACTCGGATCCCTTATACAGAACCATCTAGAACCATCATTCATCAATAGCTAATAGAAGCACATGGGCACCGGATTACTTTATCAAACCTTTATCAAGATCTACAATCTTCTTTTTCTTTCGGCTTTTCCCTTTTCAGGGGTCTCCACAGCGAGTCATCCTCCTCCATCCCACCCCATCCTCCGCATCCTTCGTCCCCACACCAACCAACTCCATATCCTCTCCAACTGCATCCATACATCCCCTCCCTGGCCCTCCTCCTCGTCCCCTTCTTGGCAATTGCAGAGTTGCCACCCTCAGTCCTACATTCTTGACTTTCCTACCCCCCGCCCCAACAGTCCTAAATTAAATTAAATTTAGCATAAATTCCCTTCAGGACGAGATCTTTAACAGGAGCGTCCAGCATTTTTAACAAACCCACATGCTGCACACATTACAAAGGCATGGCTGCAGGAGTAGAGCATAAGGGTTCTGTTCTGACCTGTCCCCAGTAGAAAATGTCTGGACCTTTTTTGGAACGTGTCGCAGGAACATATTGACCTTACCAACGAATGAAATGAAGTAGCCCAAAAACAGAGTCAGTGTAAGGAACGCTGATGATCCTGCCTCACGTCAGCAGAAAAACATTTTGACTCGGCACTTCCTTCTCTTCTGACCTCAAGTTTGATGGCTGATGGTAGCCGATTCCTGTTTGCATAAACCTTCCATTTGTCAGCTGTCATGATGAGGTTATGTGGATGGTGTGTAGCACTGCTTTTTCGACAAATTTTCGACAAAAAAGATATTATAACAGAATTGTCGATTTCTGACAGCCAATGGCAGATGGGCTAATTAAGAGTAATGTACAGCGCATACACACACACACACACACACACACACACACACACACACACACACACACACACATGCTAGCGCTAATCTATGTTATGCTTGTCTGGTTTGTTTCCGTGCTTGTCTGCCAGATCAGAGCAGAAATTTGAACTTCCTCCTGAATCACACAAACACGTTTGCTTAAACCACATGCAGAGAAAATAAACCAAAAGGCCGAAATCCAAAACGAAGCACAAACGCTCACCTTCCACCCTTTATGAAACAATCCGTCTTCCTTCTCTCACTGTTTTTTTTTTTTTCGCATGATCTAATATTTTTTGTGCATTCCTGTAACTTTCTGTTCCCGCTGAGAGAAATGTCAGAGTATCTCTGTTCAGCCATTTCCGCCCAACCGCCAAACACACATTAGCACACATGAATTAGGTCAAAACGTCTCGCTCTGCCACTGCAAGGAGATTCTCAAGGAGTTCATCCCTGCCTTCGTGGATCTTAACATCAGCAGAACTCACCTGTCTGACCAGCAGACTTTCGGCCTGTTCCTCAGCCCCCTCCAGCACGGTCGACCCCTGCGTCCGACTCTCCTGAGGAAGGGTAGACACCTGGGCATGAGGAGAGAAAGAAGACAGTTACTCAAATCTATTTTCAGGAGCACTGTATTCTGTAGGCCTTTTTCACTTACAGGTTTGACGTCTGTCCAACGTACAAAGGTTTTTACACATTAATTTTAATAGGAAATAAAAATTGGACTTCTAAGTCTGGATGTCGCAGCCGTAAACAGCGGAGTTGGGGGTTAGAGTTCATGCTTGCACTAGAGACTGTTCTTGATTGACGGGCATCATTTATGGAACACAGGCTGAACGAATTTGCACATAAATTGCTCGTAAAACACTTTTTTGGTAACTGGAAACATTTATAGTTCCAAAATTTTGGTACATACAAACAAAATGGTCCTGAGCAGGCATAAAGGTCAGAAAGACACCAAAAGTGCCATTAAACTCGACTACACTAATAAAATTACATGTTATATTTTAAATATGCTCAAAGTAAATAAATATTCATCTTAAACATACCATGTTTGGCATATTAAATGTTTTTTTATTCCTTATGAAGCATATCCCAAGTTTTACTTAACATAAAATACTCATATAACAGCGTTTCAGGGTGTGAGCGGTGTGTCCCCACAAAATTTTTTTTTTTTTTTTTTTCTGAGACATTTTGGAGGATGTCTGCTGTGGTTCTACCGTTCAAAGCCTTTAATATACAGTGGTTATTTGTTATTCGTGGTTGTGGATTATGGTAACCGTATGCTAATGTGATTTGCGATTTTTATTCATTAAGGGAATATTAATGTTATCCATAGAGAGTTTTGGGGGTGCTGTGCTCGTATTCTTACATTTCATGACTTATTTGTTAAGAGACTTTTTGTGTTTAAGTTACTCGCGTGGATGACTTTCCTCTACTGTAAATGTCGTTCCTAATTCTGTCTGTCAATTTCGTCTTTTGTGAAACAAAAGGTCAGTCGTATCGTTCTCTTAAGTTAACCTACACAAGGTCGAAAGAGTGCATTACTGTATTTTCTAATTGTAGTTCGAATTGTTTCGCACGATTCTTTTAGAGAACAGCATGTCGTAATTTAACAATCTGTTCACCTCTGAGTTTGCTGCCTTCAGTTGTATTGCTGTATTGACAGATAAAACTATGACTTCTTGCATAGGTACTCCTAAATCAGACAAAAAGTTTCAGAAGCTCTTAATCAGAACCAGGTTTGCTGGTTATCTGTGTAAAGCACAACATATTGTCTAATTCTACAAACTCTTAGTAACTGTGCTGGACCCACCCTAAGTTACTCTTCCTGTTGATCTAGGGTTCAAGCAACCAAACCACATGGCAACAGGTTTTTTGGCAGGTGTCTACCTGCATGCCTTCATGGCTGATTAGATCCACAGCGCATGTCGAACGCTGATGTGCTTGTGTGAGCTACAAACCATGGCTCTGTCTGAAAGAGGATGTGGTTGCCTGACTGGGCCTGTGCCTGGCGCCTCTGTCAGGAAAGGAAAAAGCTCTCGCTCTGCGACTTCAACATTAACGCAACTTTAAAACGGCACAACAGAGGCACCCTGGATCCACATGGCTCTTGGATACAGCTTTGTACTAGATGATTTTTTTAACGATCTAGATTTTCAATCTTTTACAATCTCTTTTCACTTAGTATTCATTACAAACCTGATTTATAAAAACTTTAGGATTTAACCTGAATGCCAAACCTGCTGGCCAACTAATTTATCCAAAGAGATTAAATACTTTGAAATAATGTCCAAAAAGCTTTGACAAACACAGTTCGCTTTTGTTTCGAGAGCGGTTTACGCCAAATTCTGATCCTACCATCAGATATTGAGACTCGTCAGACCAGGGGACATTTTCTACCATCTACTTTCCAATTTCGGTGCTGGTTGTAGCCTGGCTTGCCTGTTCTTAGCTGACAGGACTGGCACCATGATGCTGTAGCCCATCTGCTTCAAGGTTGGACGTGTTGTGCGCTTATAAATTAGCTTGATCATACAGAAACAAAACTGAAGTTTCTGTGCCATTGATAGAAAAAAACTGTCCTTGCACATACTGCCTTAAAGGGTTACTGCATCCGTGTGCGTGCGTGCGTGTGTGCGCGCGTGTGTGTGTCTGTGTGTGTGTGTGTGTGTGTGTGTGTGTGTGTGTGTGTGTGTGAGAGAGAGAGAGAGTGAGAGAGTGCTATACTGACAGTGAAGTCATGTTCTGGGAAGAACAGCAGGTCCTGTAGCGGGTCCTCCTTAAGCTCGGGCTCTAGCTCAGAGATCACAGCCTCGTAGTCCAGAGGATCGATCAGCTTCGGCTTCTCCTGCTACACACACACACACACACACACACACACACACACACGGGAGACCTAAGCGTTACAAACCTCAAAGACAGAACACCGATATGAGATTTTGTTGGCATTCTCATGTTACAGTTAATTTTTAGCAGACGTCCTAATACAGTTTAAGGGGTTAAAATCCATGCTTGGCGGTCCAACGGTAGTATGGGAACCCACAATCCTCTGATTAGCCCCAATAAAATCACATTAGAAACATAAATAGACTTTTTTCCCATAATTACAGGGGAAATTCTTGATCGATTTTTGCGTTACTTGCATTTGAGACGAAGTAAAAATTCCAAGCTTTAGCGACATCTGCTGGCCAAATTTGTGCAGCTGCCTCGGAATATCTGTAAAAACTCCATCCCGTAGCAACAGTTTCAAGTTTAACATGAATGTACGCATCTTTTCTTCTCAAGCAAAGCATTTAAAGATGATTATTATTGGATTTTCGATGGAGTGAGATGCCATTTTTCAGGGCGTAATAAGTAAACTCCCATTACATTCTGAACAAAGTCATTTGTAAGAGAGCCATAATTAGTTTAAAAAAAGTGAAAAGTCGGATTTATTTGTATAGAGCTTTATACAATGGAGCATTTTCTCAATTAAGTGTTACCACTATAGATTATCTTCTAATATCTTTGGCTTTTACCAACTTGATCAAGCCCTTTTCAACAGTGGCAAGGAAAACTCCCTAAATGTTATTAGGAACCAACCTTGGGAGGACCAAGACCCAAAAAGGGACCAAACCTCCTCGGCCTTAATGATAGATGTAAGAATTAACTAAGATATATAATTAATACGTTCACAGAAATACTTTAAACAAACAAACTAAATGAATATAATCAGACAATTATAAAATGTTGTAGTTCGATACATAAAGTAATTTTAGGATCTATCCTCAGTGGAAGAATCTTGGTGGCATGACCTCCTCAAGTTTACACTTTTCCAGCATTCCCAAGACTCGACTTTGGATGATAGATTTGATGTCAGTAGTGATGACTTGAAACGTACTTTTTTCAGCCATGTTATGTCGAGGGATGTTTTGTGAATGCGTGTGGTTTTATGGTTCTGCAGGACTTTTTAAGGCACCGTCCGGTACGTAGATTGGTACGTAGATTGTAGGAATAGCAGGCGGAGGATGAGTTCGAGCCCTTAATTCTCCTGTCCTGGTTGTTAAACTGAAATTGGTGGTTGATCCGAGGAAAACAAGCTTCTAAACGAGTCATATGTCCATTTTTTGGAGTAAAACTGAAAATCTGAATGACTTTGCTATCAAAATGCCCGAAGTCTTCCACTAGAGGTTAAAAAAAGGTCCCCGATGAGATCACCAGTCTTTCCAGTGGGTTTACGTTGTTGGGTCAAAGCTGCGAATACATGATGTTGCACCTCTCACCCGATAATAAGGTGTCACTACACCTTTAACAGTTGGTCCTAAAGTTGCATGTCCTGCTCCCTAACCTCATATAGTTATAGTTTGTGAAAGACGGAGAAAGCCATAATACAGGGACCATCAAAATCTAAAACTCCAGTGCACTCCAGTTATCACTCTGATTGTTGCTTTGTAAAGAAAAACGTAGTAAAAGTTGATAGAAACGCGAGAGTGTTTTCCTTCTTCTTGTCCCTGCTTTATGTAAACAGAACTGTGTAAAAGTCTTAGGTCACCGTTAGATTTGTTTTGCCGGCACTGGCGCAGTGGGTTAAGGTGCTCGCCCTGTAACCGGAGGGTTGCCAGTTCGAGCCCCCATCTGAGCGCATACTGTCGTTGTGTCCTTGGGCAAGACACTTAACCCACATTGCCTAGTATGAATGTGGTTGTGTGATTGGTGTTGGTCAGAAGGACCGATGGCGCAAACTGGCAGCCTCTCTTCTGTCAGACTGCCCCAGGGCAACTGTGGGTACATAGTAGCTTACCACCACTGGGTGGTAATAATGGATAATGGATAATGCAAATGTAAAGTGCTATATAAATCCAACGCATTATATTATATTATTATTGTTGGTCCAGTGACAGTATAATGTCAAAATAAAAGTCAGATTTATTTCCGTAGTGTTTTTCACCATGGAGCATTGTCTCAAAGCAGCTTTACAAATATCTTTTGTTTAAGCCCAAACCCAAATTGAGCAAGCCTAGGGCAACAGTGGCAAGGAAAATCCCTAAACTTTATAAAGAAGAAACCTTGTTGGGACCGAGGCTCAAAAAGGGACCAAAACTGCTTATAGATGTTTTATGTAAGTTATCAAATGAAAATGTTTTGTAGTAATAGTCTAAATAAACAGGCATAAAATAAATATTAACATAGAAGATTTAATATATAAAATAATGAATTTGGATAGAGAATACAAAACTACAGCACATAAGACAATAGTGTAAATGAATACAATATTGAATAAAATAATGCAAAAATATGAGTAACAACATTTAGTCTGATACACAGTGTCACGTTAGGATTTATAAAACATACTGCTGACAACCAAACCCATAAAAGCTCCATAATGCTCTTTTCTGCTGATGTTTGTTTCGATCTTTCTGAGACAAGTTTGTGAAGATTCTCAGTCGTCCAGGTCATAGTAACAGTGGGTGGTTGAAGAGAGCAACTGGACTTGCT
>JAVSBU010217899.1:0-11994 GCA_033118015.1 Loricariichthys derbyi
GAGAGAGAGAGAGAGAGAGAGAGAGAGAGAGAGAGAGAGAGAAAGAGAGAGAGAGAGAGAGAGAAAGAGAGAGAGAGTGAGACACACACACACAGAGAGAGAGAGAGAGAGAGAGAGAGAGTGAGTGAGTCTGTGTGTGAGAGACAGAAAGCTTTAGCTCAGTCAGCGGCTCATTAAGAGACTGTAGCAGCTGATGTGTCAACTTTCTTTTCCCTCCGTTTCCTCAGAATGAGATTTTGGTTTTGTTATTGACTATGATAGAGGCGAGAAAGAAACAAACCTATTGCGCCGTTTCTTACCGCCTTTGTTTGTTCTGTTTGCTGTTTTATTCAGAGTTATATCTTTATTTAGCTCTGCGTTGTTAGCCTCTGAAGCTAATTCGCTAGTCAGCTAATCATTTAGCGGATAAACTGCAGCTCTAACAGCGGCTGTTGGGAAGATGTTCGGCGGATGAAGCAGCTGGAAGGACACGGCGTTTTATTTCCCCAAATTTGGATCTTGTGGGCGAATAGGCGAAAATGAAGAAGCAGTTCAATCGGATGAAGCAACTCGCCAACCAAACAGTTGGCAGGTAAGGAGCTCTGAATTGTTAAACACTTTTCTGTTGTGTTTTGTTGCCTAGACAGAAGGGACTCATCACTCAGCATTATAATTCACGATTAGCTTTCATTTCTCACGTAAACATCACCGATTTCGCTGCTGTGTATCTTTAGCCGCTCAACTTTTCCTTTTCTAACACTAACAAACCCTTTTTCCAGTTTTTCCCCAGTCCAGAAAGGCCACATCATCTCTAAATCATCTCCCTGCGCTTATTTTAATGCCTCCCATTATTTAACCTGTCAGATTTACCAGTGTCCTATAAAACTACAGCAGCATTAAGTGATTGATCAGATAAAACAGCAGATCCGATCGTCCCGGGCTGTAGATTTTATCCAGCTCCCATCTGCCCTCCCCAGAGCCCAGTCCTCTCGGTATGTGCTTATTCATCGTTTCCAAACTCCTCTGCTGAGAAACCCAAAGGCTTCCAATGGCTCTCATCTGATCAGTCTGTTTGCACAAACATTATGGTGTCCTCTCATCTCAGTCTGCTTTCTTACAGCGGCTCTGGCCCAGCCTTTCTGGCAGCCTTTCTGCCCGTGCTATTTCTGGCCTTCATTGTGAACTGGGTTTGTAATTTGGTACAACTGTTGCTGGTCTGTAAACAGGCGAGTCCCTCTGTTTGGAGTTTCACATGCCCTGCTACGAGTCTGTTTTTCTATTTCCAACGAACAGGACATTGAGATCTGAAAAGGATAAGCCTACTTTATTATCCATAACACTGAAAAACGTGAGATTATCATAGACAGGTAGTCTATAATCAAGAAGGAATTTGAGATTAATCGCAATTAATTAATTAATCTGTGTTCACCTTTGATGACCTTTAGTTTTTGATCAGATGAAGATAACCAGTTTTCAAGTTTGGTTTTAAACCTTTGATTCATTCGTTGCAGCGTCTTCATTTGCGTCATCATTCATTGTCTTATCAGCTTAATCCTGGTCAGGGTCACAAGAAAGCTGGCGCCTAGCCGGCGATACAGGGTGCAAGGCAAGAACAATCCTAGACAGGGCATCAATCTGTCATAGGGCACTTTGGAAATGCCAGTTAACCTAACAGCCATGTCTTTGGAATGTGAGAGGAAACTGGAGTACCTGGAGAAAACCCATAGAGAGAACATGCAAACCCCACACAGGTGGAGCCCTGAGTTGAGATTGAACTGGGGATCTCAGAGCTGTGCGGTGACAGCACTAACCACTGCACCGCCATGCCCCCCTTTGCGTTATCGTATTTTTTTATTTATAGTAGACAGTCCAGATACATTAGCCACACAGGAGTCCGTCACATGATCCCTCAGTTCTCACCGTATCATCAGGGTGACTGTACATGTTGCACAATTGGCTTTCTTAATAAATGCAGTAAAATCATTTTGCTGTTCTTCCTGAAGAGTAAATCCTTTTAAGTCTACTCACTTTGCTATTTCTTAAAGAAGACGTGTGAAGATGACGTCCGAACACCGTCTGTAAATGTGAGCACCTTTTATAGCCTGTCCGGCTGTTTTATAGCCTGAGTGATCATGCTCAGCCTGCCTTTTACATAGCAGTGAAACTGAGTGCATGCCCAAACATGTCTGGACTGACCGAAGCAGTTTGGTTTGTGGAGTTAATATTGGATGTGGATCACGTTGGTGGGTCATGTCAGTAATATAGTCCTATTAAAAGCTCTGAGTGTTGTGAAGCAGTGTTTGGATAATGGTTTTCAGACAGTAGGCGATAAGTTTGACATGTTAGTGGCTTAATCATCGCAGTTGTTTCACACTGATGCGTCACACACAGTAGGTCGACTGGAAAATTGTGATTTTATCTGGTAAATGTTAGACACTGTAGACATCAAAAGCTTTAGTTTTTACACATTTTCAGTACAACGCTGATGCTGGAAGGTCTGAGTGCTGTAGAGTATCTAAGGATGTTGGGACGACCCTGCAGTAATCGTGGCAGGATTATGGCTTGCTTTAAGATCGTTGCAGCTCGTGTTCATGTGCTCGTGTTCACCTCTGTATGTCATGTTAGTGGTCATTGGGGAAGGTCCAAACACCTGAACAGTGCATTTAATGGATAATTTCTAGGATTGTTCTTTGTTATACAAATTTCTAATGTGTGCAGAGTCAGAATCCAAAACCATATTATGATGTTGTATGCCTCTTTTGAGTTGAACCCGGACCTCATTCTGCCCCACTGGACTGTGTTTACCCTAGTTGTCTTGTAGTACCATATTTGACAGAGGGATTTCCTATAGGAACCTGTGAATCAGTGCTGAAATGTTGTAATGTAACTTCAAAAAAACGTTTCATTAATAGGAAATAATGCTAAAACAAATCTTATTTAAGAGAATGAGAGCTTCTGCTATGACTTAATGTAATTTAAAAAATCAATTTCATACTGGATTGCTGAGCAGAAGGACAGGACAAATCACTGTCAGGTACTACATTTCCCAGAATCCCCCAGCTTCTTTCTAAACATTGTCAGTCAGAGCCAGGTTTTTTAAGTTTTTCGTGTTAATGGCCATTCTTGTGTATTTAAAAGTTTTTGGCTGTTTATAACCTATCAGAAGTGTGAATTAGAGCACTAAAGTAAATCAATTAAAATTCCTTAGTGCTAATTTGTCATTTCTCATCAATGGTGCCCATTTTAGTGTTTAATCATTTCATCTCTTTAGTGTTTACCGAGTTTATTTTTTTTGCGTTAAGGCTGATTGGTGTGCAGATGGGTACAGCTGTGCCCCTCTAAATTCTGTGTGTTCCAGTAGTCTAAAATCAAATTGTTCCAGGGCTGGTTTTTCCAGCAGTAGCTTTTCAGATGAAAAGCATCACCTTTAAAAGTGTTTGCGTTTCAATATCCCAGTAAAAGTGCACGATTTAGTTTTTAAAACCAAGCCCTGACCTTTAGCATCTGTCCTTGTCTTTATTCTGTTTAAACGTCTGCTTAAATCTCCATCTCCAGAGGCCTGTCATAAAAGCGGCTCGGCGGCGCGACGCGTCGTCTGACCGACGTGGGGAGTTTAATTTGTTAGCGGTGAAGCCCAAGCTCAAACAGACCGATGTTTTTGGCTTAGGAGATAACTCAGACGAGTCACCCAAAGGCCTGTCTGGGGGAAATTAAGCTTTAAAACACACCCACTTTCCCTTTTGTTTGGTTAAGCCCTTAAATGGATCCTTCCAAGTTATCGGGGGGGGGGGCTTTACCACGTTAAACCGTTTGCCTTCTGTAAAATCAGAACGCAGTTACAACCGCACAACGTTAATTAAGCAGCGCTTTCAGTTATGTCACTGCAGATTCAGCTGAACGATGTGCACATCTGGAATACTCGTTCACTAAATCATGTATTTGACGAACAGTAAATCACAAGCTGGTGATGCAGAAAGCAGACTGGAGTGTTTTTGGGGAGGGGGAGAGCGCCGGACACGAGCCTCAGCTGATCCCATAGTTCCTGTGATTGTGAGGACGAGGTACACTGTGTTCGGCATGCAGCTCCTCAAAGGAACTCCCTCCGTCTCTTTTTAAAGAGGAAGCGCTGCAGGGGAAAGTTGGACCTCTAAGAAAAAATGAAACGACCAGGGAAGGTGCCGCTTTAATGTACGAGTTTATCGAGGTGTTCAGTCAGGTGGAAGCTGTATGTGAATTAGGAGAGAATTTTTTATTGGTGGGTTGCCAAACCACAGCTTTAAACGTTTTGACTCCATATCTGATTGTACATCCAGCTGGAGGCGAATGTCAATCAAACATGGAATTCTCAAAGGTTACCATTTCCGTAAACTAAGTGCATGTTTTTGGCTGGATGCTTTCCGATAAATTTAGGAATAGGCTCCTCTTTGTGCTGCCAAGGCTCAGAGATGTTAACCAAGCTAATAATGTTAAGCCAAGTTAATCCCTGTGAGGTGCAAGTTGAGGTCTTTGTGGACTCGTTTGTCCATATCTGGGGAGTTTGGAAGCTAAGGCACCACCTTGAACTTGTGTTCCTCAGACCAATCTTGAAGAGTTTTTGCAGTAGGATGCTAGATTATCCTTCTGAAATGAGGACCAGTTGGTCTGTTTAATAAGTGTGACAGTTTTCACGGCCTAGCTTTGCAAAGAGTGTCGGTTTATTTACAGAGATGCTGGCTCCTTTAATGTTATGTCCAGAAAGTAAAGTCAGGTGGCACCAATCCACCAAATGGTAACCAACATGATTAGCTGAAGAGGCTGAACCCTTAGATCTCTGCAGCGTCCTGCTTACACGGCTGATTTGTGATGGTATTTCATACGGGCATTATTTAATATGACCAAAAGTATGAAGACACCCTCTCACCCAGGCTCGCTGCAATGAGAAGAAGTGTAAAGTACAGCCAGTTAGTTTCTGTACGTTATTGCTCACACGAGCTCACGAGTGCATAGTCTAAAAGAGTTCCCAAATGCACAACTCACCACTGAATTCCAAACTACCTTTGGAAGCAGCAGAACCTGTTTGTCAGGAGTGTACACAAGCCACAGAACTGCCTAATGGAGTGGTGAAAGAAAGGCACGGTGACACTGGACTCTGGAGCAGTGGAAGTACATTCAGATGAATTTTGGTTTGCTGGGATAAAGCTCCAGCTTTGCCATCCTTGGGGCAACTCCCTTCCTGTTTCATTATGGCACCGTCCCGTGCACATTTAGTGGAAAAGATCAAGTCTGTGTTTAAAAACTGTCGCTTTGGGTGTGATGGTCAGTTGTAGCCAAACTTTTGGCCAAAAACATTTCAGTCAAAGGGTTTTCCTGGCTACAAACTCTGCTCTTTGTCTTAATCACTTAAGAGTCTTTGACTTTTCTCTAGATCAGGAGGGTTGGAGTCTGGTGTAGGTGTGGGGCTGGTGGTTGTGTTACTAGTAAAGGTCATACCACACAGTCCTGCAATTATCTGAGGCAGAAATCAACCCTGATTCCCATCAGTATCGGATCAGTACCTCTGTATTTCTTTGGCTGCATTAGGAGAACACTTTTTGTTTGTAAGGTGTGTTTTGTTTCCCTGTTCTGTCCTTTGTTGAATAAAATGTTGTTTCTATTTATTTATTTATTTTTTTGGTCTACAGTGATTCAATGTTCTTGCTGTATAACACCGGGCACGAATCCAGAGTGGCTTTAGAATTCTGGTTGGGTTTGGTTGCAGCCTTTCACTCAGTATCTTTGCTCCTCTTTGTTAATTGAAAGCAGCTGTAGCTCCGCCGCGGGGTTATTAGAAAGCACTTTTATAGTGAGTACGGTCGGAGCTGCAGGAGTGAAGGCTGCATCTCATGGTAACGGTGATACCGCACGGTAAATGGACTGATTCTGAAAGGGAGTGGTTAATAAGTTACCGAGTTTCTTATGGTGACATTAATAAGTTAAGTGTTTCAAGGACGGTAGGAAACATCATTTAACTGTTGTTTTGTAGGATTAGAACACGTTTCTAGTGATTTTTAATAATAACACGTGTAAAATATCAGTGGTTTGACTCCATAATGATGAGAGCTGATGTACACAGAGGACTCCATGATGTATTTTAACCTGGATCCTGCTGGTTCCTTCCAACCTGGATTGAGCCGTACAGGCCTGGGTGAGGAGAGGCCGATTGGGGGATCACCCCTTATCCTGCACAACATCCATCTGCTTAAATTTCAGAGCGTGTTTGTCAAGTATTTGTTGGATTTCTAAATGAAATAAAATGAACACAAACTTCTGCAGGGTTTTTTTTTTTTTTTTTACCCCAACACAACATGCAAAGCTTTTTTCCTACCGCTGATTTATGGGACCGTACACTCAAGAACTCAGTGCTTTTGCAGACGATGGCAACCCTGATGGGTCACGTCCCAGGTGTGAGAGGTCACTATAACCTGGCCACTGTGCTCCATGACCCTTCTGTTGACCTGAAGTGATGACGTTTGAATTTCTGCTCTGCCTTAAGAAGTTTAAAGAGCGTAACGGTGAAGGGCGGCGGCGGTGTGTTTTGTTTTTGTTTTAATGATTTGTGTGTGAATGGAGCGAGTGTTTATTCGCTCTGTGAGGGAGGTGCTGATTTGTACCTTGGCCAAAACCCTCTCTTAGTTTACTATTAATAGAAGACAAGCATCTGCACGGACCAGCGTTGCAACGCAGAGAGAGGAATGCAGTTATGTGGGAAAGTCGTCCAGCTGTGTAGCCACTTTTCACTTGTCTGTGTTGTTTCCTTCCTTCAAAGTTTAATATTTATTCAATTATAATAAACCCTGCGTGCAAATGTATTAGTCTTATAAATCAGATTTGTGTAGGGTTAGCCTTTAGAGTTCTGTTAATAAAACCTTTTTTGTGACCTGATCATATTTTGTTAGACATGTTGGATAAACACGACTCAAAACCATGCACTAATATCTTTCTTTGCTCTGATCTCAGACATTTAAAGGCCTTAAAAATGCAGCCACTGTCATATGCAGAATATGCGTTCATTTTTAAAGCTTGCATTTTTTAACTTATCTCTAAACTGATACCTCTCTGCTTTTTCCTCACAGAGCTGAGAAAACCGAAGTACTGAGCGATGACCTGTTACAGGTGACTCTCTCTGTCTCTGTCTCTGTCTCTGTCTGTGTGTGTGTGTGTGTGTGTGTGTGTGTGTGTGTGTGTGTGTGTGTGTGTGTGTGGAGCTGCTGTTGGACTCAGGACTTAATCCTGTTCCGATTTTACACTCTGGATTATTTGGAAATAAAGTGACTCACCAGCGAGTGTGAGTGGCTCTGCTAAAATTTGTGCTCGATGATTAGTGAAATGATGGAAACTCTGTGAGTCACTCTGTTCAGACAGGTCTTACTCACTGCTGCTAGGTGAATGCATTCCAAACACAAAACACGCTCTATCACATGGACGAGCCAAGAGCAACATCTACCCCACCCTGTAAAGCCATGTGTTTGGTGATCTCTAAACAGGACGCTGTGACTTTGAGGTCATCGTTCTGGTTTGAGGTTGAACTAGAGATCTACTACAGGTAAAAGGGGTGCACAGAGCACTGGGAGTGTCAGACGTCCCCCCACAGCCCCAGATGGGTCCAAATTCAAGCTTCTTCTAAAGAAACCAAATTTTCACTCCTAAACACATTTAGTATAATGAAGGACAAAAACAAGTATTAAAACTATGAGAACTGGGGCTCCGGTGCAGTAGTGATGAAACCCATCCCCACAGACACTGGACTTCCACAGGCACGACTGATTTTGAGAATGGGAACTGGACATAAAGAAATTATGGTGATAAATACAAATAACTTTGTAAGAAGAAACCTCAGATTTTGTTATATAAAATCCTGTGTGACCTCGATCGGCTGTGTTCCAAATATCCTTACTGAGCCATGTGGGCGTCATTTTGAATGTACAGCTTAATATCAATCCAATCAGCGTCCTATCGCTTTAACTTACAAAGTTTTAAGAATTATAGTAGGAAATGTAAATCTGTCCTATAAACATCTAATGACAGAAAACTAGTATGAGCGAACCCTTGTGGCATCTGCTGACAGAAAAGGGAATTGCAGTCCTGAAACACACTTGTTTTTCCTGAAGAATTCCAGGATTATATAGAAGCTGCTTTGTTAATTTTACAGCTTGTGTTTCTGACTTTTATTTAGCAATTGATTATTTTTAGATATTTGTGTGCTTTTTGTCTAATATGTAAAGGAATCTATTGGAAGTTACAAACAGTGACCACAAGATCCCCAGGCTTTGTAAAAATCAGAGTCTGGCACTAAAAACTGTGGGACTGAGCTTTAGATGAGAGGATGTTAGACTTTAGGCTCTTAAAAATCTGTTCAGGTTCTTTTAGTCTATGGTTAGTATGAAATATCTTAAATCAATTCCAGGATGCACTATGGACAGACCAGGTGGTTTTAGCGTTTTGATTACTGTTTTGTCATCATTAGGATTCCTGCTGAAACTCCCTAAAACTCAGAGCTCATATGAGCAGAGAGCTACGAACGAACAGATCAAACGAGCAACGACAGCAAAACTGCTTCCAAACAGCCTGTGAGTTCAGAAATTCCAGCGGCTGTGATAGGAGATAACGCCATTCCGTACTGTCCAACTCGGCCCGCCTCATTCCAGCCCCGAATATTTGCCTCGACCGAGCGTCTCCCACTCGGGGACAGAGAGGAATCCTCCACTTGGCATTAGTACAAGGGGAATCCATCGGCTCCTGTCAGTTCCTTTTTGCTGAGGTAGATCCTGTTTGGATAAATTGGAGCTGAAGGTTTCCTCGTTTCCATCACACCCTCACAAATGCTGACCATCACCAGACTAAACAAGTCCAAACAATGGGCCGTGCTGTTTGGAATGGAATCACTTTATTATCTTAGAGTGCTGTGTATAACATGGAAACCCCCCTCACCCGCCCGCCCACCCATCCATCCAAACTCACTGCTCTGTTAGTGTCACTGTGATGATTTTTAAAGTCAATGTCCCAGGTAAAGCTGAGAAAAACAGGATGTCCGTTTTGGATGCGGCCCAATAACATGGAGCCAGAGTGAAGACCAATCCTGAGCCGTTATTCATGAACAAACATTTGTTGATGGTCGGTGTCACTCCGTGCAGATCGAGCGCCGTATGGAGCTGGTGCGAATGGTTTCCCATAATACGCACAAGAGACTGGTGACCTGTCTGCAGGGACAGATGGGCACTGATGCCGAAAAGAGACATGTGAGGGCCTGACACTTTATAAATATCTGAACCCGACGTGAGATCACAGCCGCTAAGGCTTTGGTTTTGTTTTACAGAAAAAGCTTCCACTCACAGCTTTATCCCAAGCCATGCAGGACGGAGGAGGCCAGCTAGGGGAGGAGTCGCTTATTGGGTAACTGTGGACATTTTTTAAACCTATTTTATTAAACGTGTGTTAGGTGAGAGGGATTCAGGGGGCGTGTGGAACGAGACTCTCTGATACTGTATTGTGTTTGTAGGAAAATGATGGAGGTTTGTGGGGAGGCAGAAAACAGGCTGGCGTCTGAGCTGATGCAGCACGAGATACAGATTGAGAAGGACATTTTAGAGCCTCTCAATCAATTAGCCGAGGTAAAAATGCAGGACTCTTCAAGTTTCACTTTATGACTGTGTGTCCAATTCCTTTTCGCTGAATTTTTTGGGATGAAAAACATCCTGTTTCTCAGATGGACATCCCCAATATCCTCAAACAGAGACGGCAGCTCGCTAAGCTGGTCCTAGACTACGATTCTGCTCGAGCGAGGTCTGACCAGCTTACGTTATTTATGTGATTCAGTAGCTTTTAGTTGGCAGCAGTCATTGTAACTTTTCTCCGACCTTCTCAGGTGGCTGCAGACAACAAAGTCCATCATTTCAGGAACAAACACGCAGGCGCTGAGCGCTAAAGCGGACTCGCTCAAGGAAGAAATGGATGAGGCGATGAACAAAATGGAGCTGTGCAAGGTAACAAAGCCACGCCCGGGCCCGCCGCGTCTGTTTAGGGCTTGTGTTGATTTAAGAGGTTTGGTCTCTAACAGAAACCAGAAGCTCTTTTTAAACTCTCATATAATCTGATGCAGATGAGTTTTTTTGTTTGTTTTCGTGGTGCATCTGGGCCAAACTATTATAGCTACACTTTAGATTCTGTCAGTCCCTGGTACAGATATCAGATCCGTATGGATCACTGACTGTTCCTGTTCCTGAGCCACGTTTCTGAGTGCTTACCTGATGCTTAAACGTCCGTCAGATCGTTACGACAGAGGATTTTTTTCATTTCGTGCTGGTAGTAACATCATAACACACCAAATAGTGGAATGTAAATAAATGTCAGATCAGATTATAATCATAGAAGCACTTTCACATCTGCTTACAGTTCTGAATCTCCTGGTTTAGCTCTTCTGTCGTTCATTAATAATATCTGCTCTTTATTTAATTGAAATGCTTATCCAGTCCGTGATTTAGTTGAGACCTAACGTTCTGTTCCTCTGCTTTAGGATCAGCTCTCTGCAGACATGTATAATTTCTCCTCAAAGGAGGGAGACTACGCTCGCTACTTTGTAACGGTGAGAGCCTTTAGTTCTGCGTTTATCCATCCCGCTGTTCTGATCTCACTCTGCTCTGTTATTAGTTATTAGAGGCTCAGGCTGATTACCATCGAAAATCTCTTGCCGTGCTCGAAGGCGTCCTCCCGATCATCCAGGCACAGCAAGGTGAGACCGGGTTCAACTTAACGAAAGTCTGTGGCATGTTTTAGTCAAAACACCAAGACACCTTATAAACGGTGCTTTTGTGTTTTAGAATGGTTTGGAGCTCCTGCCGCTTTAAACGAGTGATTCTCTGGAGACTCTTATACTCGTTTTGTCTACATTTACATTTATGTTCTTATCCAGAGCAACTTATAACTGATTCAATCTTATAATCTAAGATATTATAGATTAAGGCTCAAGGACCCAACAGTGGCAGATTGGCAGAGGTGTGATTCGAACCCTGGACCTTCTGGTCCATAATCCAGCACCTTAACTGCTAGGCTACCACAGTCCATCTTTGTTCTGGTTGATCCTATATGGCTGAAACATTTGTGTCATAGTGTTGGTAGTTAATCCCATTTTATAATCCCCAGTTATAATCATGTTTAAAAATCGTAGGTTCTCAGATGTTACAGGCCATGCCAGGGGTGTAAAATGTACCTTGTTAGTTTATTAAACCTTCTGATGTCAGAGAATGTGTCGTCCTCCCCTACTTATTTAAAACTCCCTCTGATTTCTTTTAATGGCAAAACATTTGTTCTTCTTTCCATTTTTTTTTTTAAAAAGCGCACGTTATTTTGAACTGCTGTTCCTCAGAAATAAAATAAATGTTTTCTGTTATTTAAGAGACTGATAAGCTACAATAGAGCATTTAGAGCATTTTGTTTACTATTTTAACACTGATTCTAGTCATTTACACTGGTCAATGATTCAAACAGTTCCTCTTTTTTGCCCTTTATGTATGAACAACATCAGCACCCTTAATAGAACAGTGTGTTGAGATCTTCAAACCACCATTCAGTGTTGATAATGCACCAATTAAATCATAAGCACATATTTTATTATTATATTATATCAGTCTATTGGTGAGATTTCAGACAAACCAGCCACCATCTTTTGTGCCGGTACCAAGCCCGGGTAAATGGTGAGGGTTGTGACAGGAAGGGCATCTGACATAAAACACTTTGCCAAAACTAACATTCGACTTCATCTAACTGACATCAGACCGGATCGGTCGAGGCCCGGGTTAACAACGACCGCTACTGGTGCTGTTGACAAACAGGGTGCAGGTGGAAATTGTGCTGCTGTTAGTTGAAGACCACGAGTGAGGAGACAGAAAGAGAGGAGGAAAGTCAAGAGTGTAGGACTGAGGGTGTGAACTCTAAATGTGGGGACAATGACAGGTAAAGGTAGAGAGCTGGCTGACATGATGCAGAGAAGGAAAGTAGATGTTT
>JAVSBU010218008.1:0-11994 GCA_033118015.1 Loricariichthys derbyi
TTTTTGAGTCTTGATCTTCCCAAGGTTTATACCTAATATAATTTATGGAGTTTTTCCTTGCCACTGTCGCCAAAGGCTTGCTCAATTTGGGAATAACCAGATATATTAGAAGATAATCTCATCTTTTTAAAATAGATTGGGAAGCACCTTGGGTTTGTGAACGGCACTATATAGGTATAAGTTTGTTGTCGATAATCTATAGTTATAAAGCTACTTTGAGACAACGCTCCATTGTAAAAAGCGCTATACAAATAAATTTGACTTTGAATTTACTCATGATTTGGGTGAGTACCTTGCGTTAGACACTAACATTAGACTGTCCTGATATTCTGCTGCCATTTCTCCATAGAATTATAATTTCATTAGTCCCTTATCAGCAGGTCAGATGACTCAGTAGTGACAGCGGTGGTGGTGCCTAAGGGCTTAGATACGAGTACCAGGTGGGACATTGTGAACACTGTGAAGGTTGTGGCTTTGTGGCAATGTACTGGCGCCATGACCAGGGTTTACGTCAGCCTGTGCCCAGTGAATTCAGGATTAGGCTCTGAATGCTTTACTGAGCTATACATGTAGCACACACAAACTCATTCATACTGGGACTCTAGTGATGCCAGATGACCTAACGCATGATTAGAAACTGAGGTGTCATCATATTGTGAGGTGACAGTGTTCTGTATATCGGTATATCGGTATATACTAATTTCTTGTCATGTAAAAATAGAACTTATCACAAAAACTCATATTTTTAACATTTATTGTTTGATATAAAAGCATTTACTCAAAATATAAAGAAATACAGCTGGTACTATTGCTAAAGGGTGTAGATATACAGATATACTCTTTTATTCTCATTGGTCAGTTTTTTATAGTCTTAACAACTAACTTAGTATGGGATAGTGTTCCCTTTTGATTTGAGTAAGCCATTTGGGTGAACACAGCTTTTTACAGAAAGAAGAGTCAATATTTTTCCACTCTGCTTCGATGGCTTTAGTTGCTTAGTAGTTAAAAACATTTTCCGCCTAGGTTGTTTTTCATGTGAGACCAAATATACTCTTTAGAGTTTAAATCTTGACTTTTTTAGGGTTTAAACCAGACCAAAAATGAGTCTGATGGACTTATCCTCAAACCACTTCTTGGCAGTGCAAGCAGAAGAATGATCTTGCTGAAAAATAACATCTGGCCGTTCCTTTTTTGAATCTTTTCCATTGTGGGAAGCCATTCTGCCATATTCCCCTGTATTCTAAAGCGTTATTTGACTTTTTCAGTGAAGTAGCTCATCTTTTGAAAAGGCTCTCAACACCACGCCACTTCTTCCTCCTTGTTTAACCATATTAGGGATGCAGTCACTTCTTTGAAGCCGCCTCTCTGGAACATCACCATACAACTCCAATCATGATTCATCAGTCCACACAACTCTGCTGCACCACTGAATCAAGTTTTCCATATTCTTACCAAAACATTCCAGTGATGATGCTTTTCTGAACCATTAATAGCTTTTAAAAACATCTTCAAGACAAAACCTGCATGAAAAATCCTTCTGAAATGTTTCTTTCTTAAGAGTTTTGTTTTCTGATACCAGTTTGACGCAATGTTTTGGCCTGAGAATGTGTGTGTCGTGAGGCTGTCAGATATTTATTAAAATATTTATCATGTTGAAATTTTATTAGGTTCCATTATAAAAAATAACACATGCAGACATTCAAACTCGACAAAGAAAGGACCCAGACCGCTCCATCTAGGGGTTGATCCCAGGACCTTCTCATTTTAAGAGGGCAATGCTGATCCATACAGTACAGCATACAGTGGTGCTTGAAAAGTCTTGCAGCATGGCCCACCTTCAAAATAGGCCCAAACCATGATACTACCACCACCATATTTCACAGAAGGGATAAAGTCCTTGTCTTGAATGCAGTGTTTTCCTTTCTCAAAACATAACACTTTTTATTAAACCAAAAAGTTCTATTTTGGTCTCATCTGTCCACAAAACATTCTTCTTATAGCCTTCTAGCTTTTCCATGTGATCTTTAGCAAACTGCAGACAAGCAGCAATGTTCTTTTTGGAGAGGAGAGGCTTTCTCCTTGCAACCCTGCCGTGGACACCACTGTTATTCAGTGTTCTTCTGATGGTGGACTCATGAACATCAACATTAGCCAATGACCATGACCCTGGGGTCATTTGTGACCTCACCAACTATTACACACCTTGCTCTTGGAGTGATTATGTTGGTCTCCACTCCTGGGCAGGTTTTGAATTGCCTCCATTTCTACACAATCTGTCTGACTGTGGATTGTCCAAAGTCTGTAGATATGCTCTTGTAAACTTTGTCACCCTGAAGCGCATCAACAACTCTTTTTCTGAGGTCCTCAGAAATCTCCTTTGTTTGTGCCATAATAAACTTCCACAAACATGTAATGAAGAGCAGATGTTGATAGATACCTGTTCTTTAAATAAAACACGGTGCTCACCCACACCTGATTATTGTCCCATTGATTGAAAACACCACTCTAATTTCACTTGCAAATTAACTGATAATCTTAGTGGTTCACATATTTTTGTCACTCACTAATATGTAATATTAGATCATTTTCCTCAATAAACAAATTTGTCTCATTTGTTTAACTAGGTGCTTTTTATGTACCTTTTAGGACTTGTGTGAAAATCTGATGTGGTTTTAGGTCTTATTTATGCAGAAATATAGAAAATTCTAAAAGGTTCTCAAACTTCCACGTACCACTGTACATGACAGAAATATAACCATATAAATGGACAGTTATATTGAGCCTCATAGTTGTATTTTATTTCACTTCTACTCCCTATTTGAATTGCACAAGTGTAATACTTTACAACGTAATAATTTATTACATGTCTAAACTAATCAAGTTCTTGCACATAAGTGTCAGATAAATGTTGCAGGAAAATGTAAACCCTCTGGCAATAGGAAAAGGATTTCAAAAGCCTTATTTGTTGCGCTGTGACAGCGAAAGTGTTATTTGAGCTAATCTATTTTAAAACATGGCACTCTCTTTTTTCATTTTTAAGACAAATTACTTCAAGCACAATTTGAAAGACAAATTTGGCTAAACTATTCAAATTAGTAGTAAATTTACTACAGGCATATGCTATTTAACTTCCAAACGATCAACATCCATTTGCTTTAATGTCTGAGATCTTAAGACTTACAATAGGAAATAAAAATCTGCCTTATAGACATCTTATTCATGAGTGATGGAAAACTAGCACAAGCGAACCTTTGTGACACCTGCTGACAGAAAAAGAGAATCATGGTATTGAAAAGCAGAAAACAACATGGAATTTTTTTTTTCATCGTTTCAAATTTTATATTTAATTTTAAAGACAAAGAATTACTGTCTTGTATAGTACAGTAACTGTTTTATTTTCATATTGTATTTAATTTATATTGCTGTTTCACTGTGCAAAGTAGCTAAACTACCATGTGACGATGGTAAATGCCCGTTCAACATCCATTTCAGTCAGTGACTTGATGATGCCTCTTAGCCCAGCATGGTTTAACAATAATAAAGAGTATGTTGTTACATTGCTGAATGCTTGGCTTTCTGTCTTCAAGTGCCCCTATAAATGCTCGACGGGGTTTAGGGCAGGTAACTGTGGAGGAAAAACCATTACAATCAGCATTACGTTATTGGAAAGCCACACCCTGACGTAAATTCATGAATCTGCCTTTGTAAAATTTAAGGATCCTGATATTGTAGTATTAAGTGCAATCACCTTGCCTTACCATTTTTATATGTTCAAAATGACTTTTGGCACCAAATTCCTTCAGACCTTCTCAAGTTGAGAAAAAGTCCATATTGTGTTTGAAGGTCCAGGAATAAAAATCAGGCCGTCATTATAACTCCGAGGAGATTCCAGATCAGCATGTAGCCTACATATCTATCATATTTTAGAAAGGAGCTTGTAATGAGGACACAGTGAAGAAGGGTTGGGCTTACCAGAGGAACATTAATATGCCTAATCCGTTATGGGCGCACAACATGACAAGACGAGGACATGTTGTGCTCTAATTAAAGTGACCTTTTCCTTCTGCTCCTTGCGGAACAGGTCATCTTGCATTAGCTCCCATGCTTGCACAGAGCAGTTATTCATCACGCATAGCGACTAAGACAAAAGAGGCATCACGTAACCTTAGGAGGCAGACGAGTCCAAATGCATAAAATATAATGCATTAAGCAGTACAGGCGTAATGATCCGCTTTGCTCATGACTCGATTTTCTTACGATTATTAATTTTATATTGTAGTATAAGTGTTTAAACAAAAAATGTAGATCCCTCAAATTAAAAGAAATGACTAGAAAGAGGTTTAAACCTAAACAAAATATTCTATTCTTACTTTGCTATATTTTAAATATTTGATTGAAAACATATACTTTTATGTTTCAATTCAATGAGTACTTTTTTGTATGGAAAAAAAAAAACAAACAAACCTAAAAACAATATTTAGTCCTCTGCAAAATAAAATAATTTAGGAGTCTCACTGAGAAGTCGTATAATTGCCTCCTCTGGTGTTCATAAAATGCAATTGCATTAGATGGCGTAATAAGAACACACAATCCAACTTGTTGATGCACATCGTCATAAATTTGCATCGTATGATGTATTGTTACACCACTAGTACACAGGTAAATATTTTCCACTGCACGCATGGGCATGTTGAACAGTAATTTTTATTTTTAAAATGCAGATGATATGAATGAAAAATCATTTATCTTTACATAAAAAGAAGTAAAAATAATCAATCTTTAAATTCATTTCTAGATTAAACAGTGACGATCTAACGGGTCTCCATCCCAGCTGCATTTGAAAAAGTAGGGTCGTGTGAGAAAAAGCGTTGATATGCTCGCATAAGAGAAAAAAATGTGGCGGCCGTTTCATCTCTTAAAAGGTTCAAACTTGGATTGTAGTACTAAATTCTTAAAGCAACATACATATATACATACGTACAAGTGCAATGAAGGTCAATAAATAATCAAAAGATGACGACGGCATAGTTGTCTAGTTAATGTGATTGGCCCTCCCACCACAAATGCACATCTAATCCAGCATTGCTTCACACACACCAGCCTCTGAACAAAAGTACAATAAAAATAAAGGTATCACACTCCATAAGCAAACTCTCTTAATTGTAAACTGGCCTGTTCAGAGGAAAATCAAAAACACAGTGCAAATACACAGTGTCACAAAATGTATCGTTGCCAAGCTGTTATTGCTTACGATGTGAACCATTTTGTGCTCGAATTAGTTTTACAGTTTCAGGTCACAATTTATAAAGGACACTAAACCACAAATGAGAGCTCTAGCATGGAGAAAATAAGAGCAGGCATGAACGGCAGATGAACCTGTTGAATCGTCACCCTGCCGTTTGTGGAATGGAGTCCAGCATTCAGACGGAGCAGGGGCGTCATTGCTTTAATGAGTTACCAAGATGTTAACCGTCTCTGAAAGTCACCTGTCCCGTGTCTGCCCTCTGTTCTCTAGGCTCTGGAAGTGAGCCTCTCTCAGGATACGGTTGATGCGTTCGTATGAGCCTAGCAATGCAGGGCCGGACTGGTCCACCGAGCTAAGAGGACTGCAGGGCCCAAGACCATCAGATCTGTACAGATTGCTAGTGCTGCTGCTCCCTGCTGCATGTTCCGGGCTACTGATCCCGCTGCTGTCACTGCTGGATGACTGAGAGTTTGGCAGGAACATTGATTATTCACAGTTAACTTCTTACATACCAAGAAAAGCTACAATCTCTCACATTTGAAGAGTGGAATCTTCCAATTTAGAAACACTGCTAAACTTACAACTGTTCTTTAGATCTTAGATCTAGAGTACAGTGTTCCCTTATTGTGGGGGATCCGTTACAGAGCCACCCGCAATAAGTGAATTTCCGTGAAGTAGTGACGCTATGCTTATTGTAATAGTTATACATCAAGTATATTATTTTAAGTCTTAATAACTCTTCCTACACTCTTATACATAACCCTTTGCCATTCTCTTAATAATGTTTCCCATACTGTACATGTACCTTTTAAAAAACATCTATTAAATGTTCATAAAATGTTTTAAACTCTTAAACTTAGACACGTAATTTAAAAAATTTGATACTAGCACTTATCACTGAATTATACATCCTACAGCTAGAATGATAATGAATTAGCTTACTGAGAAGCTTGCCGACAGAAATCAAACAAAGATGGCCATTTCTGAACGACCCTTCCAAAATAAAAGATTCCGCATTTACCTAAATGTATAGACTGGTGTGAAGTCTCTCGTGTAAGTCAAGTTAGCCATGATAAAGTATTTATATCAATATTAAATATAGATAATTATAGGTAATTATATAGGTAATATAATAGAGGTAGGAATATAATAGGTATATAATATAGGTAATTAACCCAAATGAATAAACATTTTAGGTGGTTAGGCGAACTACGCATGTGCAAAAATACTTTAAACAGCAAAAATTCCACGATAAATATTTTACATTAATTTTTTTTGAAAATCTGCGAAACAGTGAGTCTGCAATAAACAAACAGCGAAGTAACGAGGGAACACTGTAGTTTATTCACACATTTGTTTTCTTTGTTTGTTTATTTGGATTTATTTAATGCCGCTATGAGCATAAATGGCCATTTTACATCAGTGATATACACACTCACTGGACAAAAAAAGTCACCTGTGACTGAAATATACCTAACAGTAGAGGTGAGCAATAAGACAATATTTTACTGTACCATGATAAATGTTATCGTGATAGACAATATGCTTTTCTGAACATGTTTCATTAAAAAGAGTAACTATTATTAGTTGGATGACGTGAAGCACAGTTTCAATACTAGCCACTTTAGTAAGTATGGGATAATAATTCAAGCATATTTTGAGAATCTGTCGCTACCGATGCATTCTGTCTGGGATCACGTGTTACGAAAACGTCTTTAAATAGCGTGATATAATGAACGTGCAATGTTAAACAAAAAGTAAATAAATAAATGGAATTTAAGGTATTAAATTGTTAAAGAATAAGCAGCCATAATAATATAAGCAATTCAAAGACTTGTTCCCCCCCCCACTGGACTTCTCTCCATTTGTGCCTGCAGAAGATTGTCCAATTTATTATACTGAACTTCCAGCAGTCCCTTTTATTGTCACTAATCAATGGTAACTACTTCACAGTTGTGTTCAATCTCATCCTGGTAAATTAACATATCAATCTTCTTGGGATTTCCGTCCTGTATGGCAGGCGCATTTATCGGATTTATCCAGCTATTGACAAGTTAATGATGACAAAATGTGGGATTACATGTACAGCATCTATCAGATGCACTTATCCAGCAGTATTGCCTTGTATTCTCCATAGCAAACATTTCTTTGTTAGCATAAATAATCAAAGCATGAATGAGAAATTAGCAGAAAAATATTTTTTAGGTAAGTTAAAGGTTTTTGCTTGCTTAAACTCTGAATTGGTGGGTCTTCAATGAAAGTGAAAGGCATTCGGGGAGCTCCTTCATGACCTGAGTACAGTACAAAGACAAGTCCTGATGCTTGTCTTACTTTTTTCATTTAAGTGGTTGGTCGGGAAAAGGATCCAAACAGTAGGCAGAATGAAAAAAATATTCTCTGTACTGCACCCCCTGGCTGTCTCTAATGGCTGTGATGAATTATTTGTAATCATCCATAATTAATAATTTATTATAGTGCATTAAAACTTATAATAACATTTATCTTACCTCAGACTCCCACGCTTCTCTGCTTCCCTCAGAGGAATGGGGTGTTGTGCTTGATCTTTTGGCTTGAGGCATAAGCTGTGCATCCTCATCGTCCCCTTGAGTACGCTGACGTTTCCTGTAAAGTTAAACCAGGCACATAGTTGACTTTGTCATCAACTCAAGGTGAGGCAACACTGTGTTACACACTATGCTCCAGATATTCAGTCCTTAATGCTCACTGTGGAATTCTGAATTAGGTTCAGATCAGTAAAACAAATCCCTCTGTGTTATTCTATACCATACAAACAAGAACATGTCGCTCTGCTACAGGGAATTTAAGCACCACTACCCCTGACAAATTAACATATTTGGATGTTCATCCAACTTTCGTACTTTGCAACAATTAAAAAATAAATTAATTAAAAAAAAAAAATCACAGATATGATACGAATCAATTTTGGTTAATTACTGAACCTTCTGGCTTCCTGAAATATTACAATTTTAAAGCAATTACTGCCACAAGTCTAAAAATACAAATTATTCTACAATTAAATGAATGGTGACTAAACTTGACAAGCTGTTGGACTTGGGTAATTGAAAGAAAACATGGCCCATCAAGAAAGCTGTCATTTAAAACGATGGGGAATATTATAAAATTCCTTCCAAAAAATAATTCAACCAGTATTAATTTTGTTAACAAAAGCTATTGATGAAAAATATTGGTTGATGAACTATTTTCCCAGAAGAAAAATGAGAGGACTAAATAAAAACTGACATTTGAAAACACAAATACAACAAAATGTATTGCACTTTTTATCAAAGAAGAAAAATGAAAGGATAATATCCCGAATATTTTCGCATTTAGTTTATCTGTCCGTTATAATGCATGCAGATCCTGTAGACACTACTTCTCGCTCCATGCCCTTTCGATATTAGTGTTTGGTGTGGCTCAGTCCCAAATCTCCCCCTGTGCTTTACAGGCTGTATTAAAGTCTGCTCTTTGGTGACATCAACAGAAGGAAGAATGGCTTTAACCACATATGTCTGGGACAGGGTTCAACTCTTCTCCTGCATGCTCACAGCACGCTGTAACTTACAACTTGTAAAAACTGCTTTCATAATTTTGGATGTTAACAAGTTATTAAGTGTGATGTGGCTTTCAAGCTGTTCTTTATGAAAGTTTGTAATAAGCAATACATCTAAAATAGTAAAACATTCAATTTTCTATTTTTTTTATTTAACTGAATAAAACTAGACTAAAATGTTTTTAGTTTTCATCGACTAAAACTAAGCTTAAACTAACAATAATTAAATTACTAAAATATGACTAAAACTAATATATATTATAGTGAAAAGCCTAAGACTAAATCAAAATCAGCTGTCAAAATTAACACAATCTAATACAGGTTTCTCTATGGGCATAACAGGGAATTTCCATCGTCTCCACTGGCTGCTCATTTCTTTAGTTCAGTTCTATTCGTCTTTAGATAAAAATGAACTTGTAATCAAGTTAATGTTTAGTTGCATGCTGTATAGAACACTGTGACCTTTTTTATACTCCATACAGATAGCCACAGTCACGATCTTAGAGCTGTATTATACATTAAACGTTTCAGATATATTTTATTTGAAGACAAAAGTTCTTACCTGTTTTCTGACAGCATAGTGGCACACCGGGTGAATCAATCAAGTAAAATAAGAATCTTCAGGCACTGGATCTTAAATCTGTAACACAGTAGATCTACACTGGATTATTATCTGTAGATACAAAACACCCTGCAGTCAAAGCCAAACACAAGTCACTTCAGAAAGCTTGCTAACAATTAGCCATTTGCGAGTTATGCTTTCTAATTTGCAAGTTAAGTATATATACATCTGGACGCAAGCGTGTTTACCTTCAGTAAATTAGGAATCTGGGGGGGAATGTGAACAAAAAGAACATAAGATGCGATTTTATTGTGAACTAGCCGGCTGGTTGAACTGTCATCCTGCCACTGCCCGGCTAGCTAGCAACGTTAGCCTGCTAGCTAACTAGCATTCTGAAGTTATAAATATGCTATATATTGCTAACAAAAACACTCAAACCGCGCTGGCAATAACAAACTTCACTTAGCTATTCGTTAATTAACACCACTGGTGTCCCCTAAATACAAACGCAACTGTTCATTAATTAAACGAATTAAATTGAGCTGAGCGAATAAAGGCTGCCGATCAGCTACTGCTGTTATTTACATGGCAATGCGCATGCGCACAAACAAGCCGAGAAGTAAGCGTTTTGAAACGTCACTTCCTGTAGGTTACTCAGCTGTTTACGTTAGATAGCACAATACGTACATAAATAAAATAAAAATGCGTCTTTGTACTGCTTTCGTAAAGAGTTACGCTTAAATATGTGAAAAGCAATAGAAATAATGTTAAAATAGATCTGACTCATTATTTGCTCTTCGTCGATGGGGACATTGGGACAAAAAACATAAGAATTTTCAAATCTAAACTTATTATTTGTAATAACTGATATTTTTTGATTGACTTCTTCATTATTATATCGTTTGTCCCATCGTCCTATGCCCCAGTGTTGCTGTGCCCCATTAAAATCACAGCAGTAAAAAGTCTGTTTTATCCTGGAGTGCTGAGCAACACTGCAGGACTACAGGCACTACATTTCCCATAATACCCCTGCATGCTTTAAACACCTTGAGTGCCTAATGCTTTAATTCAGGGCCAATTTATTAAGTTATTTGCATGAAATAAGGGACAAGAGCAAATATTTAAAAGAAAGTCAACCACAAAGCAGGCAAGTGTTTTGATTTGTCTCACAGCTCCAGCGTCCCATGTAAGACTATTTTTAAAGTAACCTTGTGTATCAATGTAAACTGGTGTGTGTTGTAGAATAGCCATTAATTCTGAAAACAAAGTTGAATAAACCAAACAAAAAGTACATATTAGATCACTAAAGCAAAGGTCATTTTCCTCATGCCTGTAGGTATTTGTGCACAACTTGTTAAAAAGCCATGAGTGGCCAAGTGGCTTGGAAACATGAAAGCACTGATGCAAATATTGTACATAATAAAACTAGTTTCTTTTTAAATAAGGAAAGTAACCCGGGCGTACTAGACCTGCAGTGCATGTTGAAAGCCACCAAGGATGCCACAATTGCTTTTGCACCAGTGTGTTTATATGTAGTTGTACTTTCATGAGAAAAAAATAAAGAACAATTATGAACTTCATTTACTTTTTTTTTCTTTTTTAGTAATAATCACACAGCACAAAAATAAGCTCTTATATAGACTAGATGTCAAGAGATACTGTGCTAGGATTTATTCTGACAAGTGGAGTCTACAGTAAATGAGATAGCATTCATTTAGATGGCAGGTAAAGTAACACTTTATTCAGCAAGTCCCTCCCCATATAACCAGTAGGAGTGTTGTGACTGTATAAACCATAGACACTGAGAAATGAACTTTCCTATCTAAGTAAAGGCATGAGCTATACAAACAAACCTTCTTATCTGGGCCTTGTGGAGCAAAAACAGAACCGTTGAGATCAGCTCCCAAAGCTCCCAACCCAGAGTACTCCACCTATGGGTTGGAGTTGCTATTGCTCTTTCTAAAGTGCTGATATTTATTTAATTACATTTAACTTCTATTCACATCAGGAACAAGGTAACATTATAACAATTCCCACTGGGAATTTAGAGTGACCAATTATTCTTATGTGTCTTTGAAAAGGGGGAGGAAATCTGAATAACCAGAGCACCTGAAGTAAACGCACACTGAAAAACTCCTCACAGAGTTTAAGGTTGGGATTCGAACCGGAGCTCTGAAGCCGTGTGGTGACTGTGTGATTTCTTCCTCCTAATGCACCAGCAGCTCTATTGGTCCTAAGTCCTATGTAACACCCTGCTCCATGTACAGTGCCTTTCGGGCGACACAGCACAAGGCAGGAACAACCCTATACAAGGAACATACACTCGCACACTTACACACACAGTAACACACTAAGGGCACTTTGGAAACACCAATTAACCTAACACATGTCTTTGGAATGTGGGAGAAAACTGGAGTACCCACAGAAGATACACAGTCCTGGGTCAGGATCGAACCAGGGATTTAGGGAAACTCCCTAAATGTTAACAGGAAGAAACCTTGGGAGGACCAAGACTCAAAAAGGGGCCCATCATCCTTGGGCTTAAAGGTCCCCTCCAGTGCTCCTAACGGTGTATCATTTTCCGATCTGATTAGGTTAATTAAGTGCCACAGCAAT
>JAVSBU010218224.1:0-11992 GCA_033118015.1 Loricariichthys derbyi
AATCTATTTGAATAAATGTAGAACATAGTCTTGGATATTATATTTGCCAATATTTATCATGCAAACTGCAGTTTGTACTGACCCAGTACTCAGAATCAGTATTCTACCAGCCCGGTTCAGATAGTTCAGAATAGAGTTAATAATTTTTTTGTGCACATACAGTACATGTTTTATGCATACATTCATCTTTTATGGTGCTGACTAACATAACACAATAACACATACCTTCTATTCAAACATAGGGCATAAATTGTCCAAAAGTATGCTGCTATTAACAGAAATGTGCATAAATTCAAATGTCACTTATTTTTTATAATACTTACTTTTAAAAGTCAAGGGATAAATAACCATTTTCTATCTAATGCATATCACTACCTGAAAACAATAACATGTCATATTGATAGCAACACATTTTAAAAAGTTGCGTAGGTCACAGCTTGAATATTATTTTTCGCATCACAGTGAAAAATGACAGGAAATGTAGTAGCTCTAGATTTATGGGGGTAACTGTTTTCCTTATTGCTTCCTTGATATTGTTTTTCATTGTTCTCTTGCTGAAGATGCATTTCAGGGGCAAACCACAGAACCGACAATGAGAAATGACTCAGAGACAATCCATACACGCACTTATCCCAGGAAAAATGTACTGTGAAATTTGACAGTAGAACCACAAAGTGGCCAAATTACCATCAAAATTCATAGTAGAGCTGTGAAAGAATTCATGGTCAGTTCATAGTCAACCAAGTTTACAGTTTTACTATGAAAGTTCACAATAGAACAATGAAGCAGCCAAATTACCATTAAACGTACATAGTAGAAATGTGATCTTCATGGTGAAACTGAGAATGTTTGTGTTAAAACCTTCAAGCATTTTTACTATGAAATTTCATAGTTCATGTTTTCCTGAGACATTACAGCAGTTCTGATTCAGTCTGATTCAATGGCCTCAGGAAGTTCTTACTGTTCTCTAGAGGGGTATAAAGGGGGGGTGGTGAGGATTTTTTCTGTCTCTGCTGAGGTGACTCAGAAAACCCCCCAGTTAAACCAACTAAGCCCCCCCCCCCCCCGCCCTCTCCCCCCTCATTTCTTTCTGCAGGTGGTAGGTATCTGTTCAGATGGGCCATTTATCATAGTCATTTTAGGAAACTTGTATAACACAAACTCACACTAAGAACAATTTGCTTGCATAAGGCTCTCTTAACAAAGGAAATACTACCCCATACTCAACCTTCCCATATGTCTACACCACTACAAAAACACCACACACACCAAATCTAGCAAGTGAAGGTCAAAGTTAGTGCTTTAATGCACCAGGATTGTGCGTGCACGTACGTGCATGATCGTGTGGGTGTGACTGTACGAATGTCGCAGGAAAGGCAAGGGTGGGAAGCCAAGACTCACATGACATAAACACACATGGCTTTACAATCACACACATATGTAAAATCAGACATCATGTACATAAGTGTGTGTTGAGGAAGGAAAACTTTAGAGTATCAGTACTGTGACAAAGTCTTAGGCTACAAATAGATTAGATATAACATTGTTTAAACAATATATAATTATTCCCCAGCCTCTTTATTAGAATACAAACAGAAAATACAGGAGATTTATATGCAGTATTTAAAACTGAAATATAGCTTATATAGGCTACAGTAATGATCATTTTGTAAGGATAGCGGCCAAGAAACCACTTTTTCGGAAGGAGAACAGTGTGAAAAGGCTAAGATATGCTAAAGCTCATACAAAGATTAGAATGAAGATCAGTGGAAAAAAGATAATAATGTAGTGACAAATCCAAGTTTTTTCAGATTCAATCATCAAAATAGTCAGTGGTGGGTCCTCAGGGCCTGCAAGGCCTTCTCCGCTGGCCCAAAATGATCTGAATCACAAACTGACATTAATTGTATTTTGTCCATGAATACTTATTAAATAATTCCAAATGTATTCCAGACATGTATTTTCGTATTAAAGCATTTAACCAATCACATTTCAGTCATCATTTGTTTCAAAGGTCACAAAGTTAAAGAAGTCTGCCCAGAGGCCTTCACAATCCGTTCTGCAGGCCCTCTAACACTAAATAAAGGTAAATGAAACTTTTGCTTCAACCAATCAGATTTTGAGTTGGTGTCACTAGGGCCTTCCAGCTGGCGTACAGTAACGTCACCGTATTCAGACCTGTTGATTGGTTAGGATGGTGTAATAATTATTTTGTCACCCCACAATGGCTGAAGTAGGAGAAGAAATAGATTTGGTGGCAGATTTACTTTCAAAGCCATTTTCAAGATGGACTTTTCAAGAAAAGTTAATAATAATAATAAAGCTTTGGATTTATATAGCACTTTTCCAGATGCTCAAAGCACTTTACACATGCATTATCCATTCATACCATACCTGGTGGTGGTAAGCTACTATGTAGCCACAGCTGCCCTGGTTCAGTCTGACAGAAGCGAGGCTGCCAGTTTGCACCACCGGCCCTTCTGACCACCACCAATCACACAACGACATTTATACTAGGCAATGTGGGTTAAGTGTCTTGCCCAAGGACACAACGACAGCATGCGCTCAGAGGGGGCTGGAACCGGCAGCCCTTCGGTTACAGGGCGAGCACCTTAACCCACTGCGCCACTTAACATTGTTAAGAGTGCTTTATAAAACTTTTGGGGAAACCAGAGTGGATCTACAGCTGAACGAGCAAGTGCACAGGGAAACAGCCTAAAGCGAATTTAAAACTTATGGCAGAAATATGACATTTAAGAAGGTTTATATAACCATAAATTAGTTTTTGAGGGGCGGGTTGATTCGGACAGAGCACTACTGCAGGCCTAAGTGGGAAATGCACGATACCATCGCCAAAACAACTAATCTAATGGAGGCCTAAGAC
Organism: Loricariichthys derbyi; assembly: GCA_033118015.1. Taxonomy (NCBI): domain Eukaryota; kingdom Metazoa; phylum Chordata; class Actinopteri; order Siluriformes; family Loricariidae; genus Loricariichthys; species Loricariichthys derbyi. The sequence goes on from JAVSBU010218224.1 coordinate 2,885, forward strand.
TTTTGCATGGCACTATAAATTTAGAACTTGTTTATCCTGCACAATCACATAAACAAAATAGTTTTGGTTAAATGCACTGTGAGAACCAGCCAAATGTCATTTAGGGCTTAGTAGCACACACACATACACACTACACCAATGTAGGACAGAATCATCTGCTGCAGCAACAGACTTGATTAGTGCTGACTGGAAAAACCAAAACAGCTCACAGGTGATTTTCCTATAGACTATGGAAAGCATGTCCCAGACAGCTACAGCTACGATATGGGTGTTGACTATTAGAAAGCGGAAGGGTGGTGAGCGATACAGGAAGGGTTTGGGAGGTATTTGGGGTCAGAGCCAATTCACTTCCTGGTCTGATGTAAAACATATACAGTGCAGAACTAGATCTATGTAGTTCGTTTCCTATCAACTGACTCACCAGCTTCCGGTTTGAGTGAAAGGTGACAGGGGACAGGTCTCTGTGTCGATAGATGTAGATTAGTAGATTAGTGAATGTAGTAGATAGTAGATATAGATTAGATTAGATTTGACCTTGGTTTTGGCTGTAATTTTGGTCTAATGTTGCTGTGACTGAGATAAGAGAGCCATGGAGAGACCAAGCAGCTTGCTGAATAGTTCTAGCGTAGAATTCCTTCTGGTTATGTAGTAAAACACAGGGTGGCAAAAGCAGGTTGGCAAATACAAATAAAGATGATAAGCAATCAATTTGAAAAAAAAAGATGAATGAAAAAAAATTATGGATAAGCAGAAAAAATTAAACAAACTTACATAAAAACAAGTAAGAGAGTAAGAACGTTGGAAGAATGATAATTAACAAAGTAAAATGGGGCAGGTCTGGATGTAGTTGAAAGTGGAGGAGGCAAGCAGGAGAAAGTCTTGTACAAGCCCCCTCACCTGGGCCCCATGACATCGTCGGTAATGGTCTCCAGACTAAGAAAAAAAAAAAGATTGATTCAGAATTGGGGTAAAACCATGATGAAAGGCCTCCTGCACACTGCAGACTTCTGCACATTCTATTCACACAAGAGAAAGGATTGTGTGATATTTGTAAAATGAATAGGCAGCATTTAATAATGCAATAGAATGCATCAAACTGCATTAAAATCTATAAGGAAAGACATGATTGTTTGGTGTTTTCAATTATCTATAGGATTAGCATTCAAACCTTCTTTTTGGCAGAACATTGCTTATCTGGTACATTTATGTACATGTAGAACCACCTACCTATAAAACAACAATTTATAGTCCAACAAAAAGGATAAAAAAGCAATACAAATAGGGTAAACCAATCAACGCTAACATTTATACAGCTGATGGGTAAAGTCAGTTTTTATTTTTATTTCTATAGCCTTCAACAATGGAGCATTTAGCAGCTTTACAATTCCTATCTAATTTGATCTTTTGAAATTGAGGAAGCCTAGAGCAACAGTGGCAAAAAACCCCCTAAAACTTTGGGAGGTCCAAGTCTCAAAGCGCTTGGTTGGCTTAGATGTTAGCCTACACATAAGAATAAAACAAATTTATCTAAATAATATTTTTCATAGTAATAGTTTAAATAAACAAATAGTTTAAATAAATAAATAAATAAACAAATTTAAATATTAGTCAAAGAGTAAACACAAAATGCAGTTTTAAAATGAAGGTTTTTATTATCAAGGGAGAAAAAAATCCAAACCTACATGGCCCTGTGTGAAAAAGTGTTTGTTCCCCAGTTAAAACATAGCTTAATGGGTTTATCACACCTGCGTTCAATTTCTCTAGCCACACCCAGGCTTGATTACCACCACACCTGATCTCAATCAAGAAATTACTTAGGACCTGCCTGACAAAGCGAACTAGACCAAAAGATCCTCAAAACCTAGACATCATGCCAAGATCCAAAGAAATTCAGAAATAAATGAGAAAGTAATTGAGTAATCTATCAGTCTGGAAAAGGTTATAAAGCCATCTCTAAAGTTTGGGACTCCAGCGAACTACAGTGAGGGCCATTATCCACAAATGGTGAAAACGTGGAACAATGGTGAACCTTCCCAGGAGTGGCAGGCCAACCAAAATTACTCCAAGAGCTCAGTGAAGACTCATCCAAGAGGTCACAAAAGAACCCGCAACAACATTCCAAGAACTGCAGGCCTCACTTGGCTCAGTTAAGGTCAGTGCTCATGACTCCACTATAAGAAAGAGACTGGGCAAAAATGGCCTGTATGGCAGAGTGCAAAGACGAAAACCACTGGTGAGCAAACAGAACATTAAGGCTCGTCTCAATTTTACCAGAAAACATCTTGACGATCCCCAGAACTTTTCGGAAAATACTCTGTGGACGGACGAGACAAAAGTTGAACTTTTTGGAAGGCGTGTGTCGCGTTACATCTGGAGTAAAAGTAACAGTGCATTTCAGAAAAAGAAGATCACACTTACCGTAAAACATGGTGGTGGTACTGTGATGGTCTGGGGCTCCTTCAGGACCTGGAAGACTTTCTGTGATAAATGGAACCATTAATTTCGCTGTCTACCAAAAAACCTGGAGGAGAATGTCCAGCCACCTCAGCAGGACGATGCAGCAGGACAATGATCCAAAACATACCAGCAAGTCCACCTCTGAATGGACTGAAGAAAAACAAAGTGAAGACTTTGGAGTGGCCTAGTCAAAGTCCTGATCTGAATCCTATTGAGATGCTGTAGCATGACCTTTAAAAGGTGGTTCATGATCAAAAACCCTACAATGTGGTGGAATTACAACAATTTTACAAACATGAGTGGAACAAAATTCCACCCCAGGGCTGTGAAAGACTCATCGTAAGTTACTGCAAACACTTGATTGCAGTTGTTGGTGTTAAGGGTGGAGCATCCTGTTATTAGGTTTAGGGGGCAAACACTTTTTCACAGAGGGCCATGTAGGTTTTGATTTAAAAACTGCCTTTTGTGTTTAAGTTGTGTTGTCTTTGACTAATATCACTAACATTAGTTATATCAAATACCATTTGTACTGTGCTGTTGTTGTGGTGCAGTGCACTTTATGATTGTGACTTCTGATTGTTCAGATTCATAAAAAATTAGAGAACAGATCAAAGAAAAAATGCAGATAAAAGTAAAATATGGAAAGTCGTAAAACTAAGAAACACTTAGGACTGTTTTGAGATGCAAAATAGCAGAGATGGGATTGGATGAGAAAATAAAAAGGGCAAGAGATAAAAGAGAGCTAGGAAGAAGACAGGAAGAGAGTAGAGGTAAGAAAGGGGAGCTGGGATGTAGAGGAAAACCGAAGGGTTCAATGTAGGGGGTGTGGAGAGAGGAAGAGAAGAGGAAGGGGGAGCAGATAACTTAATCAGTCTGTAGCTCTACTCTAAACACACACACACACACACACACACACACACACACACACACACACACACACACACACACATGCACATGGCCACTGAATATGATCCCCTATGAAGTCACTTTCCCCTCCCCTACACTATGAGGGCTCCATAGCTAACTAATAGTGTGTGTGTGTGTGTGTGTGTGTGTGTATGACTTCCACTCTATCAACCGTTCCCCCCTGACATTCCAGTAGAGTTGAGGGATTGAATGCTTGAGTACGGACTCAGGAGGGAAACTAAGAGAGAGAAAGCAAATCATCTGCGGGCAGGACTGCAGTTGGACATTTTTGTGCACTCCACTTGAGCACACTCTTGTGTAACTTTTCTTTTGTCCTCTGTGCTGATCTCTGCAGCTGGTAATTTCATCACTCCACATCTCTTACGGGCATAGAAGCATCACCAGGCATTATCTGTGACTCTACCTTGGAACAAGGTTCGAACCAGAGGTCAAACAAGATCAGAGCATTTTTTTATTATCAGCACAAGGGTGAGTTGTTATATATTATAGCCTGAAATGTTTCTCAGATTATATAATACCATGTTTCCTGCTCTTGGGAAGTAATACACATGCATTGCAAGTGATTGTGTTTGACACATCCAATGGGTCCTTCAGGGAGGACATAGAACTTTAGGGCTGCACCTATCATTCAGGCAGCTTATGCATAGTAAAGTTTTAATTGCATTTTATTGTTCTTGCTAATCTTATCTAATTAACAGCAGATCTTTGTATGACATTGATATTGAGATATGTTAATATAAGGTATTGGCTGGTGCTGTTTTATAGCTAAAATCTTGGCAAATCAGCACTATTAAATATTGTGTTTTAAAAAGTAAGTCAACATATGCTTGACATAGACCAAAAAGCAATACATGTGGCGGGCTCATGATTTTGCAGCAAATTATTTAAACCCTAACATCAGCCAAGCTTACTTGAAGCTCACAGTAGAATTTGATGACTTAGTTGAAAAAGCCAAGTTGTTTTTATAGGATTGCAATTGTAATCATCTTTTGGGTTATTTTAAGCATGCAGATATCTGCAGCGTATCTAAATAGAGTGGTTTAGGATGATATTCAGAGCCTGATTGACAGAGAAGCCTAGGCTTGTTTCAGTATGATCCCTCTTTGTTTGCTGTAGAGATGAACAGGAAAATGGTACATGGGTGGAGAAAGAGACTAAGGTGGAGCACTTCCACCAATAGCTCACATTATTTATGTGGAGTACTCAGGGCTGTGCCATATTTAGTCTAAAATTCTGGTCTTGGTGGACATGGCTAATATGTCAGCTGAAACGTACCTAATAATGTGTCATAACTCCTTGAATTCTGATGAGAATGTCCTAAAGACTGGCATTCATGCCACTGGCTGACCTGTATAAGTGTACGCTTCAATACACCCGCAAATTCAGCTACTTCCTTCACAGTGTGATCTTTGGCACACCTGAATGCAATCACTCCTTTTTAACATCTGCTACGTGACCCATATTCTACACAAAACCACACTGTACCACCTCTTCTCAATCTTTGAATCCCATCATACACCACGTAGGTATTTCAATTTCAGATTCTTTATTGTCACTACAGCAAGCACAGTCGGGTGAAATAGAGCATCCCTGCTCAATTACATTGTACAATTATTACAGGAGGTTATTGCAGGTGGGTTGCTATTTTACATTTTAGCTAAAAATAAGGTGCAGTCACGTCAGCATACATTACAGTTGCATAAGGTGTAAAGAAGAATGCAAACATATGGTGGGTGCGTTATATAAAATGTAAATTTTGTAGCTGCTTGAATTAGATTTAAAACATGGGTGCTTGCCCACAAAGTTAAAAATCAACCAGCAACTTTAAATTTATATTATATATTTATACTATATTTTTGTCATTTAACCAACTCCCTTATCCAGGGAGATTTACAAGTAATACAGTATTACAATCCAACTGTGTGTTAATTACCTTGTTCAAGGACACAACAATAGCAGTTTGGCAGAGGTGGGATTCGAACCCTGGACCATAGACCAGTACCTTAACCACTAGGCTAGGAGTCCCACCAGTAACTTCCTACCTGAAGATATTTATTTAAACCAATCTCTAGGTTCTTCCAGATTGGACTTGCCCTGAATTGTTTACTGAGTAGAAAACAATTTTCACCAGATAAGTTCATGCTATTTGTAGCTATCTTATAACAATTATCTTCAGACTAATCTTCTACTTGTGAAAAACAAAAGGATACAGAAAGAGAACATGGATTGGTTTCATATACTAACAATAAATGATGGTCATTAGGCCAAATATGTTAATGTTTCTCTCCTGATCAGGCTGTGACGGTCCTGCCTCCTCCACAATGACAACTTTAATGCAGTCCAGCGTCAACAGCCTTCCAGTTCCAGGTATGATCTTCCTACCACTCTGTAAGAGCACAGCTGTCTAACTGGTTATACTATAGACCAGCTCTATTCCTACGTTCAGCATTCTGACTTAGACATTCATAACTATCTATCTTAATATCTCTATCCCTAATCTGCCTAATTCATTCCAACAGATTCATTAGACCTCATGTAGTTACAGAGCTAATGTATGTTCAGTAATTAATACACTTACTGGAGTGTTATCAAAATATTTGTCAGGCCTTGAGCCCTATGCCACCGGCTAGGCACCGGCACGCCTGTGATTCTATTAAAGTGAATGAACGAATGAATTAATTAATGAATATTTGACAGTTTCACCTAGATAACCATGATTTTGACATATTATCCTCATCTTCAGGATCATAACAGTTATATGAATAGGAAGCAAGTAATTCCGAGTCACTAAATTACCAGTAATTTGTGACTTACCACCACAGCAGTTAGAGTTCACCTGTTAAATATTTGTCTAAATAAATATTTACATCCTCTCCTTGGATCACCACCTTATTGTGGTGGAGGGGTTTGCATACCTGAGTGATCCTAGGAGCTATGTTGTCCAGAGCCAAATACCCCTGGTAGGGTCTTCCAAGGCAAACTGGTCCTAGATGACCTTTCAGACAATGAGTGGCCCAAAGAAATCCCTATGAATAAAAAGAGAAGGAATCCATGTACCCTGCCCAGAATAGGGTTACTTAGGCCCCACACTGGTGCCAGGCCTGGGGGAGGGGTTTGTCAGTGAGCGTCTGGTGGTCGGACATTTTCCTCGTGGTGCCCGTCTGGGCCCAGCCTGAAGGAACTACATGGGTCCCCCATTTCATGGACTCACCAGTTGTGGGAGGGGCAGTAATAGGGTTTTGGTGCATTGTGGATTGGGTAGTAACCACAGGCAGGCATGCCATTGGCCCATTGGCATTATGATCCTCGGCTGCTGAAACTGGCATTAGGAACTTGGAACTTTATTTCACTGGTGGTGAAGGAGTCTGAGCTGGTGCGAGAGGTTGAACCCAACTGGTCTGGGAATGCCTTGGAATCCTCCCTGTAGAGCTGATGGAGGTGGCTGAGGAGAGGGAGGTCTGGGCCTCTCTGCTTAGATTGTTGCCCTCCCCAACTTTTCATTGGAATATGCTACAGGCCTAAAATGCAGGAATGGATGATTATTAATAAATGAAATGAGGTTGATCAGAATGAAACATTAAATATCTTAGGTTCACAATGTCTGCAATGAAATAAAATGTCATATTTTAAAAATGATTAAATAATAGAATAAAACACAATGGATTTGGGCTTGCATAAATCAGTCGTAGCTGAAATATGCCATGTTGGACATGGGTGTGCCTTACTCTAATCTAATATCCCTTCTGTGCATGTGTTTGGATCTGATAACATTCCAGCCATACTAATGAGTGAGTGTTTGTCTTGTGTATGTGACAGAGTGCAATATGGGTTTACACAGTGTTCCTAAGGTACACTAGGGAGTGAGCCATTATAACGATGCCATATCACCATGAGGACAGAGTGAGGAACAGGCCATTCCCAGATACTGCATGTAGAGCAAAATGGAATTCCCAAATTCTTGGAAAGCACAAGATTTCACACTGTCTCATAGTGATATGTGTCTCTCTAGTGTGAAAGCAATGAAAACTTTCCCAGTGTACAGAGTACAACTAAGGTCTTTCTAATGGCTGATATATGCATGACATTCTGGCACTGGTAACAATGGCGTGATTTAGAAGTGCTTAATTCCTGTTATGAAATGCTCCTCAATCATTCCACATATACATTTATAGGCCATGATACTCAGAAACATGTTTGATAAAAATAATGCACGTCTATTGAAAATAATGCATGTTTATTTTTTATATAGTAGCATTTTGCTCTAAAAGAAACAGTTGTGAGAACATCCACACAAGCATATATATGGGATACATGTGATGATGAGCCCAGCTTTGATTGCACTCAGTTGTATGTATCTCTCCAATTCTTACAGCTGAGGACAGATCAATGTCTAGATCTCCAGCTAGCTCTCCTTCTCCATCCAGAAATGACTGGAGTATTGCTCCTCTCACTCCCTCACCGTCTCCGGTATGACAAAACACATCTTGTTTCTTTCACTTGTATTGTGGATTGAAGTCTGTGTCTGAAATCGTGTACTTTAGACCTGACCTAGAACTTCAGATCATAGCATCGTCTCCACAGGTGGTGATTTTTTTTCCTTAATTATAAAACCATTGCTAAAACAACAAATGTAAAGATGGCCTGAAGATGCCCCATTCTCACAATCCCTCACCCTCTTCTGTACGACAAAACACATGAATCTAAGACCAGGTGTCACATCCACATGTTTGTTGTTAACCATTACAGTATAATTCTGAAGCTGACTGCTGCTTTAAAGCTCAGAAGTAGGATTTACATTTGTCTGCAATTAGGCTTGGTTACTTAGTGTCCTGTGTGGGATTCAAAGACCAAAACTTTCTTAAGTGAAACCTGCATTCTTCATACACACTGCAATCTGTGGTAGGATGAAAGCCATTTAAAACACAGTCCACCTTTAGAAGGCATTAGGAAAGTATGTAATCCAGAACCACACCCTAAAATACATGACCAACCTGGAATGTTCTTTTTGTTTAAATTTGGAACATCATGAAGAGTTGGAGGAGATAAAATGTGAGAAAAGAGAGAAGGAATGGAAGGAGAGAACAGGGAGGCTGTTCTGTACCAGGCACAGCTGCAGATCTGTTGACCTTGTCAGTCCAATGAAAGGTTCTCATCAAAAGTTAAAGATGTCTCTGTTTGTCCTGCATAGATGCACTTGACAAACTGAGTACTGGAGATGGACTTGAAGATATAATCTCTAGAGTTTTTTTAAGATAATCTCAATCGACCATGTGTAGCATGAATGAAAACAGTGATTTCAACATATCCCCATGTTCCCAGAAAGGCATGAGAACCTGTTAACCCAAAACTCATATGGATATACACTGCCTGGCCAAAAAAAAAAGGTCACACATGTTAATATATCTTCAGATTTCAGCTTTGATTTTCCTCAAGATCTTGTATTGATGATGGGAGATTTGGACCCACTGCCTTCTCCAGCACATCCCAAAGATTCTCAGTTGGGTTCAGATTTGGACTCTGTGGTGGCAGACTCTATAGATTGTAGTGGTTATGCTTTTGAATTTGTGTTGTGTAGTTATTTTCAGCATATAAACCAGCCACAAGGGGTCACTATCCAGTGTATCTTTTGTGCCGGTCCCAAGCCCAGGTAAATGGTGATTGTTGTGTCTGGAAGGGCATCCGACGTAAAACACTTTGCCAAAACTAACATGCGAGTTCATCTAA